>PVKU01006703.1:0-98909 GCA_004027475.1 Anoura caudifer
GTTTTATATGGAATTCAATGCATACTGATAAGGTACAAAGGGAAAAATGATAGTGAGAAAGAGCAAGATAAAGGGGGAGAGAGATGTCTGATACATTTTGGTAATTAAACTTTCAAAACTTTAATTATAAATTAGATCTTAAGTGCACAATATAAACAAAGCAACATATTTACTCAGTGTGTGTGTGTGTTTAAAATGCCCAGAAGGAAGATTACATACAAGTTGTGAGCACTACCAAGAAATTTGACTATGAGGATGTTTCAGATTTGGGCCACTGTTTGTAAGTTACACTAAAGTACAACTAGAACTTTGTAAAATTTGTAAGGAAGAAAAAGGAAGTGAACACAAGAACTTAGGAAGCAAGCAAGAAAGCCTATTATGAGATGATTTCCTTGTAATGTCTTTACATGTCCTTGCCCTTGCAATAGGTAAGAGTCTTGAGATTATGATGGCACTTATACAACAGCGTTATGCCTCTGGCTTCCTGCCAAAGATCCTAGGGGTTGAAACTGGGTGAGCTAACATAATGATTAGTATTATAAAACCAAACTCACATGGATCAGAGATCTTACTCAATATCAAATTTTGCTAATAATTTCAAGAAGGCAAGCAATTAAGAGGCAAGAGAAAGACAGACTAAAAAGTGAGGGAGCTCCCCAAAACACTTTTTTTTTTTGTACCAAACAACCATCTCTAGACCAGAGTATCAGCAGGGAACACTTAGGTTATAACAGTTTTTATTTTGTTCATTAAATAATAACATATCACCTGTGACATTTTCCAAGGAGTAATATGTCAGAAATTAATATATCTTAGGTTTGTTTGCAATAATCAGTGTTAAGCCAGGACTAAAAGCATTACATACAAAGTAATTCTTTCTCAAACATTTTAGTTATCTGTTTACAAGGAAATAAAAACAAATCTCTCCTCTCTTCCCCCCAAGCCCCAGTATTGAGAGATAAATGGGTTACAGGCTAGTTGAATTTAACATATTTTTCTCCTCACTGGTCTAAGGCATGATCCAAACAAGATCCATGTCCTCGGAATAGAGTAATAAGAGCATCTCTTTTTCTGAGCATTTGGTAAAGTTTCAAAGAAAAGTAGCATTCATGAATTCTATGATATATTATGGCCTAGCACAGACTTTAAATACTTTCAAACTTCAAATCTAATAAATGATTCTATTATTTTATAATGATGCAAATGCATGCATTATCATTGGGCTATGTCAAACATTATTAGTGTATTAATATAAGTATGTCAAATTGACAGTTAGAAAGATAAGTCCTATCAATTATAATGCCTTTTCTTTTTGTCAGCACAAAACTAAGTCAAAAATGAGTGCCTGTGTTCTTTAATTCCAGGAAAGGATTTATATTAATTCAAATACAATTTCAATCTTTAGGTGTTTATAGGAATCATTTTTAATCTATTTCATGATAGGAATTTATATTCACATCTTCAGTGTGACACAGATAAGATTGTTTGATGCATGAAACAGCAATAATTCACAACTCATATCCTAAAATAATTCTAATACAAATATGCAAATAACAGAGGATATAATTTAAAAGATAACCCTGTGGAAAATCATAATTTACTTGAACAAGATCAAATGAATATTTTATAATCATGTGAAATTCACTGGGATAAATAAAAAGAAAAAGTAATTAATTCAATGCCAGAGTTTACATGTTGTTAGCAATGAATACAATAGATGAAAACACTGTATGAACCACAATCAAATACCAGGAAAAATATTTAAAACTATAGTAGAATCAAACTCACCATTCTTTTTTGGTCAATACTAAAAAATGAGTTGTGTTCTAATAAATTTGCAGCCACTTTTTGAGCAGTATACATAATAATCACAAAATAATTTTAGAGAGTTTTTAAAATTTTTATTGTTATACAATTATTATGCATACTAATTATAGTTAAATTTATTTGTTTATTGTTGTTCAATTACAGTTAACCTTATTTCCCCCCCACCATTACTCTCCACTGCCCTACATAAACCCCCAACTCCCACAGTCAATCCTCTTCCAGTTGTCTTTGTCCATGGGTCCTTTATACATGTTCCTTGAGTTGACCCTTCCTCCTTTTTCCCCTGTTATCACCCTTCCCTGTCTCCTCTGGACAGTGGCTGGAAAGTTTTTTATAAAAACAAACTTTAAATAAATAATATTTTTCTGACTGTTACTTTGAGATTATTCATGATAAAAGTAGCAATGAAATTTTAGGATACAGAAAAAGCAATAAAGTGAAAAATACTGATAGATCTGGATATAGACTTGTCTTTAAAACTAAGCTAAGGGCCTATTTCAAAGGAAGAATGGAAATCTAGACTATTTTTTTCTTTTGATTATCCATTTATACAGTATTTACTGAGTGTTTATAATGGACTACACTTTATTCTGGGCACTAGAATATAGCAGGATGTGACACAGAATGTCCTTATTCTTTCTATGTCAATTCCATCAGGGGATCATGGAAAACTAAACACACATACACACACACAACACTGAAAATGTCTATGTAGAAATGTTATATAAAATGGTGTAACAGACAGTGATTTTAGGACTACTGTGAATAAGGAGAGGAGAAAGCACTACTCCTCTAAGGTGATGACTTAACCTAAGATTTAAAGGATATAAAAATGGCAACCTCAGCCATTTCAATTAGAATAGATACAAAGTCATAAGGGAAAAAATACATGTTTAACATGTTCAAAGGGCTGAAATGAAACTAGTATGACAGATGAAAGGAATCTCCTTTAAAATACACAAACAAAATGGAAACAGACTTGTAGATACAGAGAGCAGACTGATGATTTCCAGATGAGAAGGGGTTTAGGGGACAGGTAAAAAGTTGAATGGATTAAGAAGTACAATTTCATCGCTTTTTAAAATTTTACTTGAATTTTATTTTTATTGTATTTTTCCATTACCATGTATCCTCCCACCCCTCAGAGCTTCCTCCTGGCAAATTAATAGTTACAAAATAGTCACAGGGATGTAAAATACAGCATAGAGGTCATATTGTAATAACTATGCATAGTGCCAGGCTAGTAGTGAAAGTGTCAGCGAAAGAGGGGGTGTATATGATTGCCTAACTGCTTTTTTAACACCTGAATAGAATACAAAATAACACTGGATATAAAGTGTAATTGAAAAAAAATAAAAGAACAGGAGATGAGTCCAGAAAATCGAAAGAGTCTTTAAAAGCTAGGGAGAGAATAGTATTTTACTAGATTCTTAAATGCCTAAATTATTAGCATTTTGTAGTGACAGAATATTTTCAAATAAAATTAACTACAAAATTATAAATTTATTCATTTTTTCTGCTCTAGTCATCTCTTTTAACAAATCTCCTCACTCTTCTTTCTCTTTTTTGTATGTCTATTTGATTACCTATCTTGTTATATGACTATGATATGCACTTTTTAGACAGGAAGGTTTAAAGTGTTTTCTTTTTATTTAAATTATTAATATATAATTTATATGCAGTAAAATTATAAGATAAAACATAATAATTTGACATTGAGTGCCTAGAGTACTCATAATTATGTCAATTTTCTATTACTGTGTAAAAATTATCACACATTCAGCAGCTTAAGACTTGAAAAAAATTGTTTTACACTGATTGTAGGTCAGAATTTGAGGATAGCTTATCTGGTTTGCTATTCAGGATCAGCTGGGTTGGAAAGAAGGTGTTTGTTGGACTGTGTTTTCACCCTTTGACTGGAGAAAGTCATTCTCATCCATCAGGCTGTTGGCAAAATTAATTTTCCTATCTTTATAGGACTAAAAACACTGTGTTCTTTTTCAACAGGAGGGTTTTCTCAGCAGCTTGGAGACACCCACATAGCTCTGATAAAGGACCTTCTCACAACCAAGAAGCTTATTTCTACCAATACAGATGGTATGCCTTGATTCTAAGATGAAGTCAGTCTTATATAACAGTCATGCTAGCAATATCCTATAACCATTGCCTTACAATAGAACCTTATCAAGGGAGTAACGTCTCATTCATCTCTGACATTAACATACTTAATCAAAGAAGTGACAGTAATTGCTGTCACTATATTTTATTGATTAGAATCAAACCACAGTTCCCATACACGATTAGAATTAGATATAACACCAGGATGCTATCACAGGATCATCTTAAATATCTGCATGTCACACTTATTGATACAGTCAACAATTATAAGTAATAGACTCTAATACCCTCAAGTTACTGGGGATTTAAAATCAGTATATACTTTATTGATTTAAAATCAATATAGCCATTCCCTAACATACTGTTATAGAAACTATACTACACAACATGTTATAGGTTATCATTAAATATGGTCGTTAGTTTTGTCAAATTTTGCTTATAGATTTTGAAATTATTTTAGTACATTCAGATTTAGAATTGCTTCATCTTCTATTAATTATCCTTAAATAACTGTAAATATTCTCTTTCTCTCCAGTAACATTTGCCCTAAGGTCTAATTTGTCTGATATTAAAGGGAGTTACACAAACATCTTAGGAGTCATTTGTTAATGAAAATTATTTCTTTATATTTTTGCATTCATTTTTTTCTGTATTTTTATATTGGAAGTATTTCAGGTGAAAACAACATAGAGCTGCATTATGTTTTTATAATAATAATCTCTGCATTCAATGACAGTATTTATTCCATTCACATATAGTATAATTTCTGATATAGTTTGGCTTATGTCTATCATGTTTCTATTTATTTATTGGTGCCTATTAATTATTCCTTAATTCTTTTTACTCTATGTTTTATTGTTGTCCAATTGCAGTTGTCCCCATTTCCCCCTCTTTACTCTTCCTTGTCCTACCCTCTCCCACCTCCCACATTCAATCCTCTCCCACCCATTGTCTGTCCATGGGTCCTTTATACATGTTCTTTGAGGACCCTTCCCTTCTTTCCCCCATTATCCCACTCCTCCTTCCTCTCTGGTCACCGTTAGTTTGTTCTTTATGTCCATGTTTCCAGTTCTATTTTGTTCATTTGTTTGTTTTGTTAATTAGGTTCCACTCATAAGTGAGATCATGCACCCCAATGTTCATAGCATAAACATTTTATTCTATTTTTGGCATAATTAAACATTTATAATTCTTCCATTTTTTAAATTACATATTTTTAAAATTTACATTATTTTATGTTTCTAAATGGTCACACTACATATTTGAATATGTATCTTTACTTATTAGAGTCTGTCCTTAATTAGTACTTAAATCATTTCTCCAAATGTAAGAACTTCAAAAGAATTTAAAATATAGATTCAATTTACCCCACCCCTAGCTTTTTTCTGTCAATTATTTTACTTTTTTATATTACTTATATACCTTGTATGCCATTTAATTGTATTTGTATTAAAATATTATTCATATCTGTTCACATATTTATCCACTACAGAGATCTTCCTTTTTAAAAATAGTTTAATATTTCTATTTGAAATTATTTTCTTATGCTCTGAACTCCTTTAGTTCTTACGGATATTTGCTGACAATAGAATTTGTTGTCATTTGTTTTTGAAAACCTAGTTATTTTGCCATTATTTTAAAATACTTTTTACTGTTTATAGAATTTTTGAGATAAAATTCACATACCACAATGTTATCATTTTACATGTGATAGATATGAAATTTTACATGTGAACTTACATGTGAATTTTAAACTATACAATTTAGTGAGTTTTGTATGTTCACAGTGCTGTGCAACCATGACTACTATCTTAACCCAAAAACATGTCCACAGTCCAAAAAGGAAAGCCCAGACCTGTGAATGGTTTGTTATAATTCCTCTCTTCCTCTGACCCCTGATAATCTCTAATCTATTTTTGGCTCCATGACTTTGCCTATTATGACCATTTCACATAAATGGTATCAGATAATATGTGGCCTTTTGTGTCTGGCTTCTTTTGATTAGCATAATGATGTAAAGGTGAATTTTTGTTGTTAAATATATTATTACTTCATTCTTTTTTAAGCTGAATATTCTATTGCACTATACCTTGTTAATCCATTCACTATTTAATAGATGTTTGAATTTTTCCACTTGTCTATCATATATAATGCTGCTATAAACTTTCATGTACATTTTTTTCCTCATGGATATGGGCTTTCATTTGTGTTGGATACATATCTCAGAATGAAAATGTCGAGACATATGATTACTTTATGTTTAATCATATGAAACATAACCAGTGTTTTCCAAAATGGCTACAACATTGTCTTTTAATTAGAGATTGTAATCTATCCACATTTAATGTAACTAACAAGGAAGGGTTCACTTGTACATTTTTGTTCCTTGTTTTCCAAATTTGTGTATGTTTTTATTCCTAAGTTTCTCTACTAGTATCTTGTTTTATGTTAGAATAGTTTTTCTACCATACAATTTTAATTATTTTATTAATTTCACACACATAAAATAAAATGGTATCATAGAAAATTTATATTTTCTGTCATGTAGTTATAATGATATAACTAAATACAGATTTAGCTGTTGCCTTGATAGTACAATTAATCCATAATATAAAACAATTGAATTTGAATAAATACATTAGTGCAATAGTAGTCAAAACACTTTTCTTCTATATAACTTATCTCTCCTTCCCCTTATGCTGTTAATGTCACAAATTATATTTTTATATATTTCCATTCATTAAATATGCATTTATAATTAGTGCTCTCTTAAATCAGGAAAACTGCAAATAAATAAGTACATTTTTTAATGTTTCCTGAGGTTTTTACCTTTATCAATGTTTATCTGTATGTATTTGTATTGATATTTATTGTTCTTTAACTCAGGTTAATGAAGTCCCTTTGTCATTTTTTTTGAGAAGGTCTATTAGCAATAAACTCTTAATTTCTATTTACTAGTAGTGCTAAAATTTCTTCTTAATTTTTAATAATATTAATTTACTAGATATAGAATTTTGGCTTGAAAATGTTTATTTTCTTTCAACACATCAAATATGATATCTTGCTGCCATCTGGCCTTTTTGGTTTTGGATGACATTCAACTGTCAATCTAACTGAGGAAACTACACATATACTAACAACTTCTCTGATGCTGCTTTCAATAGATTCTCTCTTCTTAGTTTTTTGGAAATTTGATTCTAATATAGGAGGTCTTCCCAGGAAGTATCTATCCATTTAATATGACAAATAGAGACATTTATTGAATAAGACAAGATACCAAAAACATTCTACTGAGGAAAATGATGCCTCAGTCCTCTTCAAAGTAGGCACTTTGGGACTTCACAAGTTCTCTCAGTTGTCATCAGCTATCTCATTGTATTTTCCTGAATCTCATCAATGATCTGAAATCTCCTCCCTTTCAAAGGTGATTTTAGTTTTGGGGAAATCCAGAAGTCTCAGGGCACCAAATCTGGACTGTAGGGTGGCTGAGTCACCTGGGTGACTTGATGTTTCCCCCAAAACACTGCATGAGATGTGATGCATGAGTGGATGCATTGTCATGATGAAGCTGCCAATCACCAGTTGCCCATAGCTGTGGCCTTCTGAATCATCCAAAAAGTTTCTGTGGAGGAATGTTAAAACTTAATGCAAAATTTGATGCAGATTCGTTACTCTACTTGCTCAGTCATTTTGAATGTGATAGCCACACAGTACACATGCTCACTCAATGGTGTCTACTGCCCCCACTGACAAGTATAGTGAAGTCACCATTGTTCATGCATGCATATTCCAGTCCACATTCCTTAGCTGCCAGGTTACATCAGTGTTGCACAAACCATTCTTGTTATATTAAAAATGGTTGGAATTTTTCTGGACAGACCTCATATATGTTCATATTCATTTTCAGTTACTTTCAGTATTATTTTAAGTAAGAATGACTTGATCAATATAACTATAATACACACCACATCTATTTTCACCAAAGAATATTTCATAAAATTTTCCCTATGAGAAAAGATATTGTTGTTAGTGAAAAACACAAAACAATCTTGACAGTGATTGAAGAAAATCAATTTCATCAAAAATATGTACTCTAAAGAAAATACAAATTTGTTATAAAGAAACACTGTCATTGATTTAATTTTTATCATGACTCAAGCAAAATGTACAATTCCATCCACCTTTTTTCTCTCTCATTCATTTTCATTCACTCTATACTCACCAAGAAAAACAAAAAAAAATCTTCATCTATATTTCATTTATCAATTAACTTCAAGAAAGATTAGATGATATATTTTCTATATAGTTTATACTATGTTTATTCCAGATGATATTATAATATTTGATATTTTTGGTTATTCTGTAAATAGAAAGCATAAATAAATCAAAATGGCTTAACAATTTATCAACTATATGAATAGATAAAAAACAAGAGAATGAATAAATATATATCCTGAAATTCACACCATTACTATCACTGAGCTCTTCACCATTACCTTGTAATATTATTGAATTTTTGTATATAATTGTATGATGTTATTTCATTACAAGTATGTGCATAAAAAGAATCACACAAAGTTAATACAAAAGGAGAAGGATTCCATTATCTTCACTAATGTCATTTAAACTACTGGTAGAGTAGGATGCCTTTGAAATTGTGACAGAACTATCATTGATTACAAAATATCTTTGAGATTTTTATCCACAAGTGACAACCAAGAAGCAATGAAGTGAAATATTGAGTCTGAAAACAGGAACGTTTTGTATTTAATGAAATTCAGAGAGGTATTAACAGCATATAAATTAATGAACATATAAGGTATGCTTCACACAGAAAAATACTGAACTAGGCATAGGAAAGTTGGGGGAAAGTGGGAGATATTTGATTATTATTTACAGCCTAGTGATAAAACAATACAAATATTTCATTGGAGAGCATAACTGCTAGCTCAATTAGTGAATAGATTTTTTTTCCAAAATAATATATTTTTGGAGAAAATTTTAAATTAAAATATTAAACTAAGCATACTGTAAATATAAAATAATAAATGTTAATTTTTATTCACTAAAATTAAAAAGCACACATATTTTATATGAGAAAATATAACAGAATTTGAAATCGTTACTTTAAAGAAGCAATTTCTCTTTCTGAAACCCCTATGATTCAGAAGTTGAAATGTTAAAAGTTGTCCCAGAGGTTCCTAAGGCTCGCCTTATTTTTTTTTTTTTTAATTCTTCATTCTTCATTCTGTTCTAGTCGAATGTTTATTCCTTCTTTTGTTTCAATTCTTTGATTTGAGTGCTGGTTTCCTTCCCTACACTGTTGGTTCCCTGTATATTTTGTTTTATTTCATTTTGTATAGCCTTCACATATTCCTTTATTTTGTGGCCATACTCAAACATTTTTGTGAGCATCCTGATTACCAGTGTTTGAACTCTTCATGTGGTAGATTGGCTATTTCTTCATCACTTAATAGTTCTCATAAGACTATCACCTGATTTCCCAAAAGAAACCTGGTAGGTAAAAAGGGGCTCAAAATAAGTATTCAAAATTGTGAAAAGTAAAAGCCTACACCCAAGATTATTCTATTCAGCAAAGCTTTCATTTAGAATGGAAGGGTGGATAAAGTGCTTCTCAGATAAGGTCAAGTTGAAGGAGTTCATCATCACCACACTCTTATTATATGAAATGTCAAAGGGAATTTTCTAAGAAAAAAGAAGATGAAAACTGCAAATAGTAAAATGACCAAAAAATAAAACAAAACAAAAACCTCACAACTATCAACACCTGAACCTAAGAAAAAAACAACCAAAAACCAACTAGGCAAAAACTATAACAGGAAGAGAATGATAGAAATGGGGACCACACAGAGAGATATCAGCCCGGAGAGGGAGGGAAGGGTGGGGCAACAGTAGAGGATATAAGAAGCATAATTTGTAGGCACAAAATAGACAGGGAGAGGTTAAGAATAGTATAGGAAATGTAGAAGCCAAAGAACTTTTATGTACAACCCATGGACGTGAAATTAGGGTGGAATGATGGAAGGAAAGGGAGTACCAGGCAGAGAGGAATAAAAAAGAAAAAAAATGGGACAACTGTAATAGCATAACCAATAAAATATACTTTAAAAAGAAGCAATGGCTAAGTGTTGGTTTTATTAGAGCATTGCAATTTAATAATACTATAATATGAAATATGCTATTATTTTCACCAAATTACACAATTGGATGCCAAAGTTTAAAATTAAAATGAAAAGCATTTTAGAAAAAAAGAAAATACTGAGCAAAAATTGGATTAAATACCTATATTAATATAACTTTTAATCTTTTTAAAATTCAATTTTTATGTAATTATTTTTAAGTATTTTATTGATTATGCTACTACAGTTTTTCCATTTTTTCTTTTTTTATATCCCCTCCACCATGCCCCCAACCCTCCAGCATTCTCCCCGCTTAGTTCATGTCCATGGATTGTACATATAAGTTCTTTTAGTCCTCTGTTTCCTATACCATTTTTATCTCTCCCCATCTATTTTATGCCTACTAACTATACTTCTTTTCCCCGTACTTTTTCTCCCCTATTCCTTCATTTCTAGTCCCCATTGAAATCTGTTCTAGCTGTTGCTTAGTTTTTGTTTTCTTTGTCTTTATATTCTTTTAGGTCCATTGTTGATAGTTGTGAGTTTGTTGTTATTTTACTGTTCACATTTTTATCTTCTTTTTTCTTAGATAAATCCCTTTAACATTTCATATACTAATGGTATGGTGATGTTGAACTCCTTTAACTTGACCTTATCTGGGAAGCAGTTTCTCCTTTTTAAAGGAATTTCTTGGAGAAAAGTGAATTGATTATTACTACATGAAATATAACAAGCAGAAATTTTGGTATATTTAGAAATTTTTTGTTTAGCCCTCACTGGTGTGGCTCAGAGGATTGATGACAGTTTGCTAACCATGGGTTGATGGTTCGATTCCCAGTGAGGACACATGCCTAGGTTGCGGGCCAAGTCCCCAGCAGGGGATGCAAGAGAGGCAACCACACATCAATGTATCTCTCCCTCTCTCCCTCCGTTCACCTCTTGCTAAAAATAAATAAATAAAATCTTAAAAAAGAAAATTTTGGTTTAAATGATAAAAACATCATTTTATTTAATTTAAACTATACTTTGTGCTTTGATTTATTAGTCTGAGAGACATTTATATTTGCGATCAGTTGTTAACATGTATTTTAAATAATCATCACACAATCACATAATCATGTTATATTAAATACTATAAATTAAGTAATTACAGCTAAAGCAGTCCAGAAAAATATCTTATAAATTACATATAAACAATTACTATCTTTTGAAGCTCTGAGGAGTAAATATTTTGAATCCTAGTAAAACATTTAATATTTGATATATATTTAGGGAATACTTTATTTATATTATTCTAGATACCAAATTCAGTGTGTTTATTTTAAACCCAAGCTGTAGATGGCAACCATCATAATATAATATGGTTTATGTCTATGCATATTTCATGGTTCACCTCTATACATATTTATATATTCTTTGATTTTTTCATTAATATTTCTTTTTTTGTTTTTGTTTTTGTTAGTATTTCTTACTTTCTATCATACATTTCTTTTATATATTTTTGGTATATACTAAGTATTTCATTTTCTTGGAAATAATTGTAATTGGCATTGTGTTTTGATATCAGTTTTGAGTTATTTGTTGCAAGTATGCAAAAATGTAGTTATTTTTTCTTTCTATATTTTAGTCTGCAAATTTACTGAACTCACTGTTATTTCAATAATTTATTTCATTGATTCCTTGGGAATTTCTATATATGTAATTATGCCCACTACAAATACAGAGGGTTTTTTTCTTCATTTCCAAAAGTCACATTATTTTCTTGCCTGTTAAGTGTCTAAAACCTACATTACTATGTTGAATAATGTAGAGTGGTAAAAACAGTATTCTTGCCTTTTAAGCATAGAGAAAATTTGACTACTAAGTATGATAAGAGCTGTAAGGATTTTGTAGATTTTTATATGAAGTTGAGGAAATTTCCCTCTATTCATAGTATATTGAGAGGTTTTTTGTTGAATTTTGCCAGTTAACTTTTTGTGTCAATTGATATGATCATATATTTTTTATGTTTTCATCTGTTTATATGATAAATAATTGATTTGTAAATATTTAATCCAACATAGTGGAAACAAACTCATATGGTCATGTTGTATTATTTATATTTATGTTTTGCTGAATTTGCTAAAACTTAGTTGAAATGTTTTGTATTGAATTTCACAAGAGATACTGAACTACAACTCTTTTTTTTCTTTTTCTTCTCGATCTCTCTGCTCTTTCCCTTCTTCTTTACCTTCTCTCAATCTCTTTCTTTTTCTCTCATTCTTTCTTTCTCCTTTTTACAATTTCTTTTTTTCTCTTTGTTTCTCAATTCAGCCTAGTACTGACTTCAAAACATTAGTTGAAAATTGTTTTCTATTTTTTTCTCTTCTAGAAACAAATGTGTAAAATTGCTGTTAATCTTCCTTTGGATGTTTGACAAAACTGTCCAGTAAAATCAATTGGACCTAGCAGTTTCTTTTTTTTGAGAACTTTTAAATTATGAATGCAATGCCATTTGGATTATATACTGCATTTTTACTGGGTTGTGGTTATTTGTGATTTTTGAGAAGCTTTCAAGTTCTCTGAATTGTCAAATTTTTATTTTTTAATATTTTATTTATCAATTTTTAGAGAAAGGGTAAGAGAGAGAGGGAGGGAAACATCAATGTGTGGTTGCCTCTCATGTGGCCCCCACCGGGGACCTGGCTCACATCCCAGGCATGTGCCCTGACCAGGAATCAAACGGTAATCCTTTCTTTTGCAGCCCGCACTCAATCCAATGAGCTACACCAGCCAGGGCTCAACTCTTATAAAATTAATTTTGCATAATATCTTTTTACATTATTTTATGTCTATATAATTTATATTGTTATGCTTGAAATTTCTTGTAGACATAGTATAATTGATTGTGATTTTTGTACACTCTGCTAATCTTTGTTTTTTTATTTGTTGTACCAAGAAATTTATATCCAAAGTAATTATTATATTACAGTCTCACACTGCCTGTTTTATTATTAGTTTTTTATTTGTGTCCTCCTTTTTCTTTTTCTTTCTCTCTCTTTTTTTTTTTTACCCTTACCTGAGCACTTGCTCATTGATTTTAGAGAGAGGGAAACAAGGGAGTGAAAGAGAAACAGAGAGAAACATGGAAATAGCGATGTGAGAGAGAAGGATCAATCCATTGCCTCCAGTATGTGCCCCAACCAGGGAACAAACCTGCAGCCTAGGCTGCGCCCTCTTTGAAACTGAAACCACAACCTTTATGTTTACTTCCATCAAGTTAGCCACGCCGGCTGGGGTTTGTCCTGTTTCTCATTTAACCATTCCATTGCTTTGGTCTTCCTATAGATGTTTTAAACATTCATATATTTTCATTTTATTTTACTTACAATGTTTTTTAGTACAGTGCTTTACATAATTTTCTTAGGGGTTGATGTAGGTATCATAATACATCACTTTTCACAGCCTATTCATGTTGACACTTGATCACTTCAAGAAATGCCGAACATTTACTTTCATTTAGGTATCTTGTCATATAACTTTTTAACTATACTTATTAAGTATTCCCACTATACACATTGAGTAACACATCTGATAGTGTCTCAACACGTGTTTCAAGTACAAAATATAATTTTAAAGAAATGCATTAGGTAAAGATACCGTATTATGTTAAATGTATTTTTAACCATCCTATTGTTCTACTTTCCATTCTGAGAATTCAGACTTAATCTGCTACTTCTTATTATAAAAACTAGTTTTAGACTTTTTTTAATGTTTGCTGAAAAATGATTCTTTTACTTTCCTTTATCTGAGAATACCTTTATATCTCCTTTGTTCCTAAAGGATCATTTTAGTTTGACAGCTACTTCAGCATTTGAAATGGTAAAAGAGCGATCTTAAAATTCTCATCTTAAAAAAATAAATGTAACTATTTTGATGGGTGTTAACTAGACAAACAATACATGTTTTAAAAAGAAAAAATGTGTTATTTTATTCTCGTCTCTATGGAGTCACATAGAAATCTGTTGTCATTCTAACTGCTGTTCTTGTATAAGTGATGAATCATTTCTCTTGGCTGCTTTTAAGATTTTTTGCTTTAGTTTTACAAAGTTTATTATTTTTCTTTGTATGTATTTATTTGGATTTTTCCTGATTAGGATTTATTTAGCTACTCAAATAGATTTTTGCAGCACTTTTATGAGTCACTTTATTTTTCTACTTATTGGTATTTCCTTTTTCTTTTTTAAAAATTGAGATTATTGGGGTGATATTGGTTAACAAGATCATACAAGGTTCACGTGTAAAACCTAACACAACATCATCTGCATACTTATGGAGCATCCATCACTCAAAGTAAAGTCTCTTCCACCCCCTCTTATCTCATTTATCATCCCTTACACTCTTCTCTTCCCCTACCTCCATTTTCCCTCTGGCTATCATCACCATACTGTTGAATGACAGCTCTCTGGTAACTGTCAGAGTCACCTTAAAATCTTTGTCATATAATTCCCATATGATTCATCACAGTACTGGCATCAGTTTTTGTTTATATTTACTTAAATTCAAGGTTCCTGGGTTTCATTATGTTGAGAGAATTTAACATTATTTGTTTGTATTTTATCACTTAGCTATTTTGTTCAGATTTGACATGAATGTACTTTTCTACTTTGGTGGGATTTAGTTCCATGACAGTTTGATTCACTGAACCTTTGCCAGGATATTCTGATCTGCTCCATTATTTTATTCATGTACAGAACTTCTATTGAGTCCCTGTTGATGATATTTACAGATCACAAGGAACCTCTCTGGACCAATTGCTTTGGCTAGATAAACTTCGTGAGAATTTAGGGCAAATCCACTGAGCATGGGTCTCTTATTCTGCTGGATGGAATGCCAGGAGACACAGGGCATCACTGCTAATGTTTGTGGTAGACAGGTTGAATTACACAGCAAGGAAGATTGTGGAGAAGGGATTAGAACAGCTTCAGTCTTCACTGCTGTCAGTATTGTCTGTACCTAGGACCACCTACGTGAAGTTTAGTTTGGAGTGAGTTTGGGGTTTCCTAACTAAGTCTCCATTAGGATTCCTGTTTCCAAATCCTTTTGCCAAAAAGAGACATTTTTAAAGCTTTATTTGTCCCTGTTGGCACTACCATATTACAGGCATACATTCTGGAGTTTTATGAAAAATAGAAAACTCAGGGAACTCACCATGTTCTTGCATCCCAAGTCTTCGGGATTCTAGAGATTTACTTTCTTTCCAGCTTTCAGAGTCATTTTCCATTATCTGTTGAAAGCTTTCCAGATATTGAGTTGCATTTAGAGGGGGGAAAAACAGGACAAAAGTGAATTTATGACACTTTGTTCTAGAATCAGAAGTCATATTACTATTCTTTTAATTAATATTTTTTATCTTATCTGTGTTTTTGATAGAGTCTTTCCCAGACACTAATCAATACTATAACTGTATAGGAACTGATTCTACCCAACTTCCGTTTCTCTCTTCTCCAAACTATCCAATTTTACTGTTTTATTAGTCTTGATTATAGTTTATCAGCAAGTATCTAGGAGTTAAATATCTCCCTCCTTTTCTTATGTTATATTAGTTGTGATATTTCTTCAGTGCCAGACATAACCTACACACTATTTCATGATCCTTATCTTCATTCCCTTTTTCTTCACTCTATAGATAAATATATTCAATGTTGAAAGTCATTCATTTTAATATGGTATATATTATTGAAGCTTTAAATTTTTGACCTATGGAAGATGCCAGGCCAGATTGTTTTTTTTTTACTATTTAAAATAAGATATATACAGTAAGTGAATGTACATATTTGTAAACACTTAAGGAAATATAACATCAAGATGCTCCAGGACTTTATTTTGCATTTAACATATATATTGGCTATTGAAAGATTTGGAAAATAAAAAACATTGATTACTTCATATCATGCCTAGCTAGTTGCCTTAACAGGAAACCATCTTGGTTCATAGAACAGCAGTTAACAGATACCTCAGTGACACATCCAATTTCAAAGGTAAAATTTGTTTAAAGACCACAGAACAACCAATAAGAGAAACAAAACAAAAAAGCATGACAATTCTAATATGTTATGATAAAGTTGAGTTCTTAAGTGATATTGGTTGACCTAATTTATTTAAATCACCCATGTATAGACCTTCAGTAAATCTCATATTTTGATTTCAATATTCTCTTCAGGGTAAAACAATCAAAAAAAGAAAAAAACAGTAAAAACAAAAGCTTTCTTTCAGGATTAACCATGAGATAAAGAACTACGAATTTTATTCACTTGCTCTAAGATATTCTCTCAGGAAAAGAATGATTGCACTCTTCACCTCTTTTATTATACATTTATATGCATTAGTTTCCATCCACATTTTTTTTCTTTTTTGTTTTAACCATTTCATTTTAGGCTTGACCTTTCTGTAGGTGTTTTCAATTTCAGGCATAGTACCTTCCTGTAAAAGAGAACATAAGTAGACTTTCCAGTGCCTTCATTTTTATTATTTTTATAAAGAAGTCAGGTTATAAGAGAAAAGAATAATAAGATTATTTCAGCAATTAGGCAGTACAGCAGCAATTAGGAGTTCTATTATAAACACATGAAATAGATTTCTTAGTTACAACTAAGTAATGAAGAAATTATTAATATTTAATTGTAAATGGATGTGGCATTATGGCAAATGCTTTTTCTGCATTCACTAATAATGATCATATGATTTTTATCTTTTATTTTGTTAATGTAGTATATGACATTAATTGATTTTTGAATGTTGAGCCATCTTTGCATCACTGGAATACTCTATTTTCCCATGATTATATAATACATTTAAAATCTTATTGTATTTAATGTTTTATTATATTTTTAATATCTTTACATTTATGTTCACCAGAGATATTGGCTGCTAATTTTTGTGACTGTGTGTTTTTGTGTGTTGTCTTTGCCTGATTTTGGTATCAGAGTAGTGTTGGCCTCATAAAATGAATTAGGAAATATTACTTCCTCTTCAATTTTTTAAAAGTTTAAGGAAGATAAGCATTGAATCTTTTTTTGAATGGTAGAATTGACCAGTAAAGTCATCTGGTCCTGAAATTTTGTTTTATAGAGGTACTTGATGAATGTTTCAATTTCCTTGTTACTGATTGATCTATTTAGGTTTTCTAATTCTTCATTTTTCAGTCTAGGAAGGTTATATATTTCTAAGAATCTGTCCATTTTCTCACTATCAAATTTGATGATATTTTTTATAATACTTTGTATTTCTTTGCTGTCTGTTCTAATCTCTCATTCATTTTTTATTTTATTTCTTTGAACATTTCTTTTTAAATTCACATGTGGGATATAAAACAAAAAAAAATTATGACTGTACAAACAAAACCAAGAAAAAACCCCCAAAATTTATTGACACAGACAACAAAATTGTGGTTCCCAGGAATGGCGGATGACAAAGAAGGTAAAAGGAATCAGATATAGGGTGACAGAATGAGATTAGACTTTTGAGTAGTGAGTACAAAATAGAGTATACAGTTGTTGTATTAAAAAGTTGTACACCTGAAATTTATATAATGTTATTAGCCAATGTTACGCCAATACATTGAGGAATAAAAATAAAAGTGCTCCAAAAGAAATACAATAAAATAACAGTGGTTATCTGTATTGGAGAAAATGTGAACTAAAAAATGAAAGACAAGGGTAAGAGACAAATTTTCACCGTATGTTATTTATTTTTTTCAATTTTGAACAATGTTGGTGTTTTGTTCAAAAGTTTACATAACATTTATTAGAATGTTTTAAAAAATAAAATCATTAAATAGAGACAAAAATCTTCTACATATCAAATTTAGGATAACTTGAATCATCATCTATTCATAAGGAGCAATTTTCATGGAGGAATTTGAAACTATAAAATTTTCAATTAAACATATTTTGTACCATATTAGGTTGACTTTGCATATATATATATATATAATGTATTCTTACGCATGGCATATCAGAGTTGGATAATTATACAATAATGATTCATTTACTCACACTATGGTTTTGTTTAAAATAATAGGATTGTGTGTCTTTTTTAACATTGACTTTCATATTTATACTAAATTATTTAATTAATGACTTTAATCAAACAACTAATTAGAAATAACTTTTTCCCTGAGGAAAATATTTTTCCATTTTATTTATACAAGATAAATAAATTTGATGAATTATGCCAAACTCTGCAAAGATGAGCAGTTAGAACTGTGAGTGGTTACTCAACTTCTTTTTCACATATTATCAGACAACATGAAACAATGAGAATAGATAAGCATTATTTAAAATCTGAAATAAATAGAATAACACTGTTCCTGAAAATAGAAAAAATATTGGCAGTTAACTGGAACAACTATATAACATAACAAAGAGAAGTAAATTACAAGTAATTTTTTTCTCATAGACTGAAGAATCCCAAATAAAATCATAGAAAATAAAATCTAGCAATTCATGAAATGTTTGATGTATCAAAATAAAGATTTTTTACTCCCACAGAAAAATGAGATGTGTTTAATGTCTGAAAATGAGGCAATTAAATTTACTGTATAAACAAAGTAAAACAAAAAAAATATGATCATTACAAAAGATGCAACAAAAAGCTTTAGATAAAATTTAATATTATAAAAGATTTAACTATAAATATTGAGAATCTTTCTTAATCTGATAAAGAATACATTTACACAAATGACCTTAAAATCATTTGTAAAGAAAGATATTAAAAACTATTTTTTTAAAGTTAAGCATGATGGAAACTGTGGAACCTTCTTGAAAAAAAGCTGTTCTGTACTTGAACAATGATAATAAAGTAAAATAAAATATAAAAAAGAATGAGACAAGAACATTTGTTTTATTTGATGTTGTTCAACTGTGTACTAGAGGATTGACCTAAGTAATAGGAAGAAAAATGAAAAAAATACATTAAGATTAAAATGGGAAAATATTTGCAGATGACACAATTATATAACAAAAAATATAAAAGAAATTTGCATATGAATTTAAAACTATGAGATTAACTTCAATATGAGGTAAATAATAAAAGAATAATGATTTCAATATCTGAGAACAAAAATTAAGAAAACAATAAAAGGTCTCCATTTTGAATCAGCTTTATATATTATATACTCAGGAAAAATTCCAACAAAATATCTGTCTCTAAATATAACACCACCAATAAAAAAATATATATATAATGTTACTGAAAATATGTTAAAATGCTTACATAAAAGGAGGAATATACCATGTATATAAGGTATATGGAGGATAAATGATGACGGACAGAGACTTGACTTGGGTTTGTAAACATACAAGGCAGTGTAAAGATGATGTGTTATAGAATTTTCCACCTGAGACCTGTATAATGTTGTTAACTAGTGTCACCCAAATAAATTCAATAAACAGGGGGAAAATAATCACTCTTGCAAAGATGAAAATTCTCTCCAAATTAATATGTAGAAGCAAAGTAGCACTAATAGAATTTGCAGGGTTTTTTTTGTTTTTTTCCTTTGGTTGAGGGAAGATGTCTAGTGAAAATTCACAAGCATATACTAAAACATATATTGAAATTCAAAGGTATGAGAAAAGCCAAAGATATTTTACATTATTTATTATTATTTTTAATCCTCATTCAATGATATGTGTCTCGGTTTTAGAGAGAAAAGAGAGAGAGAGAGAAACATTGATGTGTGAGAGAAACACCTATTGGTTGCCTCCTATGCACACCCTGACAGGGATCAAACCTGCAACCTTCTGGTTCACGGAACAACGTTCAAACCAACTGGGCCACCCAGCAAGGGAAAGCCAAGGACATTAAAAACAAAAGTTGGGGTTCTTACATCATAAAATGTAAAGTGTACACTAGACAGGTATTAGCACCAGTATACATAAGCTGACCAAAATAATGAAATAGAAAGATTAGAAATATACCTGCATCAGCATTGTGATATGCATGCCATTGCAATGCCCAGGTGAACTGAAGGTACTTTTAATAAACTGTGCTTAATCAATTGAAAAACAATATAAAAATATACCTATACTCCTACCTCACAGAATACATCAAAATCAAGCCCAGAAATGTCATAAAGTTAAATGTGAAAGATAAAAAGGAAAAGGTTTCTAGGAGATAACAGGAGACTATCTGACTTGGGTAAAATAATAATTTCATCAAAATAGAAGAAAAGTACTAATCAAAATTTTAAAAGTTTGACAAGAAAATGTATTGAAATTAAGGTATTTTCCAGACTTTTGTGGAAAAGTCATTCTGCAAGGCAATCAAAGAACATGCCTAGGGTGTGAGCAAACCCTCAGTTGGGGGTATGTGAGAACCCATGGATCTATGTTTCTCTCTCACATGGATGTTCCTCTCCCTCTCTTCTGCCTCCCTTACCCTCTTATCCAAAAATAAATAAATAAATAATTTAAAATTTATTTTAAGATAATTAGTGTTGCAAAAACATAAACATGGGTTTAAAGACAATAATATCTATATTTAAAATGAAATTATATGTAGAATATATAAAAGTTTTTATTATTTATTAAGGGAAAAGTGAAAAAAACTCAATATAAAAATAGGCAAAATATTTGCATGGAATACACATACATGCACCACAACACATAAACACACACCACACCATACAGACCTCAATCTATAGTTTTCTTCTCCAAGTTTACAACACAGAAACTAAACTCAAAGCGGTACAAAACATAATATCTTAAAATGAAAAGACTAGTGTGTTATTGGTTTACCCTTTAAAATTAATATTTAACCTAAACTTTTGCTAGTAAAAATACTTTTCAGAGATTTAATTCAGACTTTAATCTTGACTTTAGAGTCAAGATCCTTTATCAAATTTATATCTAATATTCTCACTTAGATGTGAGTTTTAAAACCTAAATGAAAATTAAAAAAAAATAAGAATAATCTAATAGTCTAAAAAATTTGAACTAATAGAGCCAGAGAAGAGAATGGTTGATTCTAGGGGCCAGGGGAAGAAGTTGCAGGGAGTGGAGAAATGCTGGTCAAGAGTACAAAATTTAAGTTAGAAGATAAGTTCTATGGATCTACTGTACACATAGTGATTATGTTATAAGGAATAGTATCATATTATATACCTGAAATTTGCTAGGAGAATAGATCATACGTGCTCTGACTACCGGCACACAAACTAATCTTTTTCCATGTTCTTAGTTTTAACAAATTTGCAGAGCCTAGAATATAAACTGTTAAGGTAATATTGTGTAAGTTTAGAAGTTCAAAACCTATGATATGACTACACTAATAGGTATTTAAATTTTTTACAGAGTCAAATAGATCAGACAAATTTGAGTCCTTAGTTATTATTATCATCCAAAATATTGGTAATAAAGAAATTATTGAAGTAATGTAATTCATGAAGAGGCAGAATCTAATATAAGCTTATAAAATTCATCCTTCACATTTTACATGCAAGAAGTTTATCACGCAAATATAAACCAGGACTTTCAGTTCATTTTTAAACTATTCCTGATGTTGAGTTCATCTATTTCATTTATTATAAATAATATTTTACTGCATTTGGAAAAGATTTAGACTATTTAAAAGTTTTTTTATTGTATTTTTTCTGTTATCATTTAGTCACTTAGACTCTCCTCTCCCTGTGCAATCACCACACTGTTGTCCTTGTCCCCAGTTCTTTTATCCTTTTTTTGCTCAATCCCTCCACCCTCTAACTTCCCCCACCTTAGCTGTCATTCTCTTCTCTATCTATGAATCTGTCTCTATTTTGCTTGTTAGTTCAGTTTGTTCATTGGATTGCACATATGAGTAAAATTATATGGTATTTGTCTTTCTCTGACTGGCTTATTTCACTTAGCATAATGCACTCCAGGTCCATCCATACTGTTGCAGAGGATAAAACTTTCTTCTTTTTTATAGCCAGGTAGTATCCCATTATGTAAATATCCCATATTGTCTTATCCACTCATCTGCTGTTGGACACTTGGGCTGCTTCCATATCTTGGCAATCGTAAAGAATGCTGCAATAAACATAGGGGAGCTCATGTTCTTTCAAATTACTGTTTGGGGTTTCTTCATACTGCTTTCCACAGTGGCTATACCAAACTGCATTCACACCAACAGTGCAAAAAGGTACTCTTTTCTCCATATCCTTGCCAACACTTGTTGTTCATTGATTTATATATGATAGACATTCTGACATGAATGTCTATCATATATAGGTGTGAGATGATACATCATTGTGGTTTTAATTTACATTTCTCTGATGATTAGTGATGTTGAACATCTTTCTATATGGCTATTGGCCATCTGTATGTCCTCTTTAGAGAAGTGTCTACTTAGGTCCCTTACCCATTTTTTAATTTGTCTGTTTGATTATTTTTTTTATTTTTGTTGTTGAGTTTCATAAGTACTTCATAAATTTTGGATATTAACTCCTTATCAGATGTATTGGCAAATCTGTTCCCCCATTCTGTAGGTTGTCTTTTAATTTTGTTGATGTTTTCCTTTACTGTGCAATTTTTTTTAATTTAGTGTAGAAAAGGGAGCCCAGGATAGAGAGCCCAGAAATAAACCCACATTTCTATAGTCAATTTATGTTCAACAGAGGAACCGTGCAAATCCAGTGGGCTAGAGATAGTTTATTCCATAAATGGCGTTAGGAAAATTAGACAGATATGTGCAGAAAAATGAATCTAGATTACCTTCTTACACCAAACACAAGAATAAATTCAAAATGGATTAAAGACAACTGTTAGACCTGAAACCATAAAAATAAGATGACATAGGTGGCAAAAATTTTGGACATTGCTGATAGCAATATTTTATTGGATATATCTTCCCAGGCAAGGGAAGAAACAGAAAAAATAAACAATGGGACCACATCAAACTAAAAGTTTTTTCCAGATAGCTTAGTTAAATCTTCCTACAAGTAATTCAAATATATTACTTGTGTGTGCTATTGTTTTAATCAGCAAAAGTTAAGAACGTTTCCTGGAAAATGTTTTTCGCTATGAAAAACAAAAACAGAATAGTTGTAAACACTTGCAAGACAATTTTATGTAGTTCTTATTTTTAAGGAGTGAAAATATTGCTTTCTTTATGAAAATGAAGATCATATTAAAATTCAATATAAAAATTTCAAAAATACTAACCGGAAGAAAAATTGAAATGACAAAATAAAAAGAGATGAAATACTGTCATTTATCCATGTTGGCACGGACCTTCAGAATATGATGCTAAGTGAAATATGTCAGTTAGAAAGAGCTAAGAACCACATGTGGGATATGAAACTGAAACTCACAAGTACAGACAGACAACAGCATGGTGGGTACCATAGGGAAGGTAGATAGGGAGTAGTAAAGATTAAAGGGTGATAAGTTTATGGTGATAGATGATTTGACTTTGAGTGGTGGGCACACAGTGCAATATACAGATCATTAACTAGAGAAATGAACAGTGGAAACCTAAATAATCTTATTAACCAATGTCATCCCTGTAAATTTAATATTCTTTCTAATAAGTTGTGAGCTAGATATTAAGAAAATAAAAAAATCAGAACTGTTAGAAGATTAGCTATTTTAAAAAATCAGAGTTGCAGGTGATGTTTTCCATATATTTCATGAGGATCAATTGTTCTCATTCTTAATCTTGTATTAGTAGCACCTGGAATACTTGTAAAACCACAGATTTGGGTACTACACCTACAGTTTCTTAACATAATTAGGTGAGGATAACAAGGGAAGAGGTTGGTCTTGGTGGTAAGCGTGTGAGACAATTTGCCCTTCTAAAAAATTCCTAGGTAATACTGGCTCAACTTACCTGAGGCTGAACTTTGAGAACCACTTAACTTACTGGATCCTGAGGGTATTTTGGTTAGCAGTCCCTTAAGGAAAAAATGACTCATGGACATAGACAACAGTGTGGTGATTGCTGGGGGACTAGGGGTATAAAGGGATCAAACAGTAATGGAAAAAATACAATAAATATTAAATAAAAATAAATTAAAAATAAAATTAAAAAAAGCAAATCAGTCAAGTGAGTTTCAGGAAGTGATGAAAGGAAAAGTAGTCTTTTAAGACATATTTAGGAAAAAGAAATATAAATTAACTAAGACTTTTAATGTTTAATTTTGTATTACCAAAACTTATTATATTCACCTATTTTAAAACTCCCTTTGTTGATTTAAATTCCAATTTGCGATTTAAAGCATGCACATACGCATGCAGATCCACATACACACATACATATTTTTCAGAACAATATGAAATAAATTAAGATAAAATAAAAGAATCAACTAATTTTCAGAAAACCGTAAAAGTGAAAAAATGTCCAAGCTTATCATTATTTCTCTTGCCTGAAAAATTAATTTTCCCTTTGCCACATTGCATATCTAAAAATATCTAGTTTTTATCTCACATAGTAATTTTAATATTATTTTGACAGCAAACAAAGAACAAACATTGTGCCCTGGCTGATGTGGCTCAGTAGACGGAGCTGGCCTGCAAACCAAAGGGTTGCTGATTTGATTCCTAGTCAAGGCACATGCTTGGGTTGTGGGGTGGGTCCCCAGTGGTGGGCATGAAAGAGGCAACCATGCACTGATGTATCTCTCCCGTCTTTCCCCTTCTCTTCCCCTCTCTTCAAAAATAAATGAATAAAATCTTTAACAAAAGAAGAAACATTGCAAAAATGTTCAAAGTTTGTTTTGTCTCTTTTGAGTTTCTGGATAACTGGCATTCATTATATTTACATGTCTTTAAGCTTATCTTATGGAGGAGGGAGGAAAGTACACTGTAGTAACTGCTTCTGTTCTTCATCCTTGATTCTATAAAGACTTGGAGTTTTGTCTAACGATTACAGAAACAGTTCTACCTGTGTTCTCATCTCTCGGATGGTAATATTTTTTGCTTTTGTACAGTACAAGGAGGAAGATACAGTACAAGGACAAGCCATTTTACCATAGAATAGTATTGAATAATAAAATGAAGCTAAAATCTTGAGTTTCTGAGAGCATGGGATTTAAAACATTAACCTGTGCATCATTTCACACAAAGGCTCAGAATCTTCCTTGATATCTGCTTATCAAGAAAAAGATTAGTCAACCAATAAATGCATAAATGAGAGGAACAGCAACAAAAAAAGAAAAAAGAAAAAGAAAAAGATCGAATTGCAAAGGAAGCATAATTTAAATAACTCAGTTCTGCTTTCTCTTAAAAGGGTAGGGGTTGTATTAGTAGGGTAGAAGAGGGATAATGATAATGGAAAAATACAATAAAAAACTATTCAAATTTAAAAATATTTTAAATTAACAAAAGGTATCCTATAAAATGATTTGTTCTTTCAGGTCAATTGAATTGAACACATCTATATCATCTAGTGCATAGTGTATAAAATATGACTACTTCTACCAGATAGATTTTTGTTAGAACACTCTGAATAATTAATAAAAAAAAACTATTCATCTCAAGTTTCTGGGATAGGTTGGGTTATTGTTCTTTAAGTTCGGACTGGCTCAGTCAAATCTGGTTGACCTAGGTCAGCAGAATGTAGAACGGATTCAATTATTTATCTGGAAGGTGACAGGCAGATGATAGACGATCTAACAGGTGCAATTGAGTTACATGTATCTTATCATACAGCACAGTAGTTAGGAGTTTTTATATACAGCAGCTACATAATACCAGGAACAGCAAAAGAGGGAAAACTGAAATATAAAAATATTTTCATCTCTTCTGTTGTGAGTTTTGTGTTACCTTGGTCAAAGAACTTTGCAGACACATTATGTGGAGTCATAGGGAAAGGAATTATCAAAGGGTATGCACATAAAAAGGAGTGCACATATTAATGCAAAAATCTACAGTAATTTCCTCCCAGTTGATTTATATTCCTCAAAGTATGTCACTCCCAATACAAGCATCTTATCCAATCATAACATCAGATACTGAGTCTGGAATCTTATGATTTAAAATTATAGGAAATGATGACTTCTCAAATAGAGCTCCTATTGATTCAGAATGCAAACAACATAAATTTAATAAATATACAATTATTAAAAATACAGCATAAAATGTATGGCAGTAACATATAATGATGGCATAAGGACAGAATAAGAATAATAGTCACTCACATTTGGAAATGGAAAAAAATGGAATGCTTGTAGTGATGTGGCAGTCACACAGTTTTTCCAGTTTTGAAATCATGGAATACTTTTTGACTTGGCCTATGTTCCTTCCCCAAAGTAGCTTTTTGTCCATTCTTATCTACGGATCTTGTCCTGATGATTTGAAATTATTAATGTAGGTCATCATTTTCCAGGCTTTTTTAAGTCCTCCCATTGCATTGCCATTCTTAGATTGTTGCTTTATATCAAATTTAAACTACATAGTTTGAATTTTGGTTATGTCTGCAACCATTTCTGTATTATTTTATCTACCTTTTGTAGCAGTTATCTAATACTTCATAATAAGCTATTCCAAACTTAGTGTCTTAAAAGAAAACTATTTTTCTCATAATTCTGACGGTTGGCTACTGTATTATTGATTTTAATTAATTAAGCTACACATGCAGTTGAACAAGCTAAAATAATGTTTAACCGGAAAAATATTATACTATAAAGTTGAAAACAGACATCAACTTATAGTTTGTTTCAATATTGTTAAAGATCATCAGGTGGCTTATGAATGAGAAAGATGGACATTTTGGGATAATCTATAAATATATATGTAGCTAAATAGCTAGTACCAGGTAAATTTTTCTGTTAAAATAAAGATTCCACACATAGGTTTTGAGATTAAATATATTATTATTTTCTATTAGATTACAATAAGAGAAAATAGGCTAGTCTTATAATATGCTATGAATTTCTCTATCAATAACTCAAGCATATGAATTAAAGAGATGAATATTATATTGAGAACAAAAGATGAGTTAATAATTTGCTCTAGTATTTTTAATTTAGAATAATATCAACCTTAGAAACTAGGTATAGGACTTGAAAAATTTGAGAGGTTGGAATCAAGTAGAATGGGCTTTAGGGAGAAGTCAAAATTCCATAAACCATACACAACATGGCAGTTTATGTTAGATGAGGGTAAGTGAGAGAGATATGGCTGTCTTCCAAATACTCAAGCTATAATCCACATGTTATTTTTGACTACTAGCACCAGGAATAATCACTCATTATCTGCTTTCAATAATATTGATGTTTGATGAAAACCTCTCTAATTTTTCTGTACTTAAAACTATTAATATCATAAGTCTAAAGCTGTCCTTTTCCTCATGGGTCTTTTAATGATATTTGTTTGATCAAGTTATTTTTCTCTTCTCTCTCACTTGTTGAATTCTTGCAGCTACTTGCTGTACTTTTATATCTTCTCAGTTGGGAACTTTTGCCTTCCAATTCCAGAGATATTTGCCCTGAAACACCAATTCAAAAGAACCTATGCACCCCAATGTTCATAGCAGCATAATTTACAATAACCAAATGTTGGAAGCAACCTAAATTCCCAACAGTAAATGAGTGGATCACAAAAATTATGGTACGTTTACACAATGGAATTCTACACAGCAGAAAGAAAGAAGGAACTCTCACCCTTTGCGACAGCGTGGATAGAACTGGAGAGCATTATGCTAAGTGAAATAATCCAGGTGGTAAAGGCAAATACCACATGATCTCACCTTTAAATGGAACATAATCAACAAAAGAAAAAAGAAAGCAAAATATAACCAGAGACACTGAAATTAAGAACAATCTGACAGTAACCAGAGGGGAGATGGGAGGGAATAATGGGGGGAAGTGTTTTCAGGACCTACTATAAAGGACATATGGACAAAACCAAGGGGAAGGGTGGACGCAAAGGAGGGAGGTGGGTTTGGCTGGGTGAGGGGGAGTGGTGGGGGGCAAATGCAGACAACTCTAATTGAACAACAATAAAGTAATTTAAAAAAATCTCACATGTTCCTTGGTTGCCCTTCCCCTATTTTCTGCCATTATCCCTCTCCCTCCTCCCCTCTGGTTACTGTCAGTTTGTTCTTTATTTCAATGTCTCTCACTATATTTTGCTTGCTTGTTTGTTTTGTTGATTATGTTTCGCTTCTAGGTGAGCTCATATGGACACATGAACAAAGCCAAAGGGCATAGGTTTGAGGGTAGGAGGTGGGGATGGGTACAGTAGGTGGGGAGTGGTTGGGGGAAATGGAGGCAACTATACTTGAACAAAAATTTAAAAAATGAAATAAAGTAAAATAATAAAGTCTAACATAAAAAATAAATTGAATTAAATAAAAAATAAGAATATCTCACAAATGCCGAATGATTAATCAAGATAAGCAATAATTCATATCTCTAAAACAAAGCTATTTACCTTTATATCATGAAAAGTCTCTTTACTTGAACAAACTTATAATTTTATATTTTCCAAATGAATGGGTAAAAAGATCCACATTTACATACTTTTCCTTACCATTCACAGCATCATAAAAATGACAGAAGTGTGTTTGCAGAAGTTTCAGAACATTTTAGGGTTATTTTCAATAATTTAGCCTTTTTATCAACTTCTGCTCAGTTCAGTTTCCTCTTAAAATACTCACCAAATCTTCTAAAATATTACCCTTATCCCATTTGTTTTTATTAACATGAAATATTGACAGATATAGTGAGGGTACAGGTTGGGCTCAAAAAAACAGGAGATAGATCTATGGTATATTCTTCTGTGATATATTAACAAGCCTTTTCTATATTATGCATTCTTTGAGCAAGACAACATGAAGTAACAGCTGCAGTCTAAGATTATTTTTATGAATCCAAACAGCTGACACTTCCTACACCCCTAAAGATTGATGCTTACTACAAAATTGTTGTTTAAGGGAAAAAAATGGCCAAGGTCCCTGAGGAATTGGTACTAGTCATATAATGACCAAAGAAATTCACAAAGTCCTTGTGGATCACATTAAGGATGTATCCTCTAATGTAGGTACAGATGACTTTCCATTTTTTTCTTAGTTTCTCAATATTCCTAGAAAAGAAGAACCCCAGTCACTGCGAAATCAATCACCACAGTATCAGTTCTTCTACTTTGTATGGGAGGGTATCAACAGTAAGAATGATTACAACAGCCCTGACAGGTGTGGCTCAGTTGGGCGAGCTTACTCTCACAAAGCAAAAGACCATCAGACAGACCCCCAGTTGGGCACATGCCAGTTTTGAGGGTTTGGTCTGGGTCCAGGTGCTTACAAAAAGCAACCAGTCTATGTTTCTCTCTCATATCATGTTTCCCTCCTTTTCATTCTCCCCTTTTTCTTCTCTCTAAAAGTAAATAAGTAAAATCTTTAAAAAAATACTGCAACCAACATTAAGTTAGCAACACTAATGTCCCATGCCTGTTCCTTTCATGTATCTCATATGTGGTATGATACTTTTTTTCCATTGTAGATTAGATATAGATAGATATAAATATAGATTAGATAAATATATAGATATATAGACAGATGATATATGATATAGATTATATATATATATACACATATATAGATAGATAGATAATATATCCAAAGGCTAATAGAGAAGTTTCAAGTCTATGTTGCTGGAGGAACAGAAGTGAATCAGCAAATCATCAATAATTGGTGAGAGCTACAAAGTGGTTACTCTTTTTCTCCAAGTTTTCAAATCTTTCAAAAATTTTATTTGAGATTCAACCCTAACCAAAAAATGTAATTTGGAAAAATATAGTTAAGCTTAGCTGAATTGAGAAATTAAAAATCTTTACGACCCAGTAGAAAAATCAGGAAATGGTAAGAATTTGCATATTATAGTCAAGGAACTAGTACAAAAGACCCATGGACAAGGACAATGGGATGCAAAATGTTTTTGGGAGCAAGAGTTGGATGGTACAGGAAAAATGGAGACAACTATAACTGAATAACAGTCTAAAAAACTAAAAAAAGGAGTACAGAAGGAGGGAAGGATTGAAGGAAATATACAATTTATTGAGAAATAAAAAAAGAATTGATATTTTATAAAAAATATAATTGGGCAAAAAATGTAAAACTGTTGCTCACAATCTCTATTATAAGTGATTTTACAAAGTAGAAACATAAAAATTTAGGTAGAGTTGCTTCATTATTTTACCACAATCAGATATACAAAGGCAATATGGGTGATGTTATTCATTGTTGGTGCAAATGCAAATTTTACCACAATACCAAGATTTAGAGATGTATATGCCCTTTTATTCATCAAGGCTGCTTCTATGATTTTTCTTTAAAGTCAGGCATTAATGTATATGCATGTGTATTAGAACACATTTACAATGACAAAAGTAGGCAGCAATGTGAATTGAAACCAACTGGGGTATAATTGATTAATTTACAATTAGTTTATAGAAGCATCAAAAAGAAGAAATTAAAACTACATAAATGCCTCGAAGTTATTTTCATAAGTATTAATTACAAAATGCCTTAGACAAAATTTTACAATATAAACATATTTAAAAGCATGTGATAGGGAGAATATGCATTTTATAATTTTCCATATGATTATGATGATGTAGAAATATGAAAAATAATCTTATGGATATTATTGAGTGTATATAGCTTATAAGACTGTATTGTAGGGTGATAAAAAAGGAATAAAAAGAAATAAAAAGTAATTTCTCAGAAACCTCCTACCACAAATGGTATCATATGATGTCATTCATATGAAATTTTATATCTCTATATATGTGAATTCATATTTGTGTAATTAAATGAAAAGAAAGTGTTAGATCATTATAGCTTTAGACTTGTAGGTATATCCAGGATTTATTAAAAGAAAAGAAAATGAATCTGAAGGTTATAGTATTTTCCTCTTTTAGGGAAAAAATTTCAAAGAGAACTTTATAGGTAGAGTAAACCTACCTACATCACGCTAAAAAAGGGTGTGTTGTAAAAGTGAAAATATTAGGAAATCATAAAAAATTAACTTTACCTTTTTAATTAATTTTGAAGAGATCATTATTTCTAATTTTCAACCGAGTGTCTTTGTGCATATTATAATCTCATATGTAATATGTTGTAATATTTAACTGCTGAGATTTCCATTAATTCAGTTAGATATTTAAGCATAGAAAATGTATAATAGCTAAGGAACTATATATTTAGCAATTCAGTTTAGTGAAGGAAATGAATTGTAAAAAAAACTGAAAGTTACATAATTTTGTATATGCAATATTATATATTATTTTGGAGAAGAAAGTGAAAATGTCTTACTATCCAGGAAGTACAGGTAGTGGCTTATTCACTGGATGATACTTGATTAGAATTCTGAAGAATGAGTAGAAGTTCAATCATTATGGAACAACTGTGGGAACTTAGGGTGGAAGTTTAAACTACTCATGGAAGTTTGGGAATGACTAATTTAGAAATATAGACAAGGTCTCAAATATAAAGGGTTTTGTATAACTTACTGAAAATAGTTATCATCTGTTGAGCAGTCATATGCAAGTCACTGGGCTTATGCCATTTGTTTGTTATTTTTATACTTGGAAAGACATTAAAACATTGGTAAATTCGCCTTCATTTCAGAGAGGATAAAAGAGGCCAACTGTTGCTTGTTTGAAAGGATTTAAGTTGTGAAACATGAGCCCAAATCAGCCATTCATATGGAAAAACAGCTTGAATCTGCCTGCAAATTGGGTGGGACAGACTGGGGATCTTCTAAGGAAGGTCAAACAATGTTAGCCAGATAAATGACATCTCAGATGTGACACCAGCTTACTGGCTCTGTAGGGAGGGTGGGGGTGCGGCTTGGAAAAGGAACAATGGCCTCCGCTTGCCTTGATGCCAAGCACTTCAGTTTCTCTCTGCACACCACTGGTGCCTTTCAAGCTGCTACCTCCCTGTGGGAGTTCAGAGGGAGTACTTAAGCCTCAGGCTTAAGCCTGAGTAGGTGAGTCTGTGTGTGGGTTTTTTAAGAGGAACTGCTCGGGGTTCCAGCAGCATCCAATGGGTCCAAACTCACTTGTTTTTGCATCCAGAAGTTGTTGGGACTTATCTTCCTGCAACTGGAACCCTGGGCTGCAAGACCTGCTGTGGAGCTGGGCCCCTCACTCCAAAGATATTCCTCCCAAATTTTTATCCAGCACATGTGGGTGATTGACCATCCTGTCCTGATCTGCACCCCTCTTACCAGTCTGTATGGATGTGGTTTCTTTGTATCTCTTAGGCCACTGAGAGAAACCTTTATTTCTGTAGGTGTTAGATTTCCGTTCAACTCAATTTCTGATGATCTGGGTGATGGTCGTTCTATAATGTAGTTGTAATTTTGAAGTGGCTGTGCAAAAAGGGGAGCCATAGCTTTAACACTGCCATCTTGACCAGGAGTTCCCAGAATCACTCTTTCCTGCTTTAGTATTTCACAAAATTTCCATTCACATTCATCTTTTTAGGTTAACATCAAGGTGTTTAAGACCAAAGATGTGGTCCTAATGGTACCTTTGACTGACATCAATTTAATATGATAAATATATTTTTATATATCAATTTTCTATATGCATAATGATTATTATGAGTACAGTTTTTATGTATTTTTCCTCCTTCAATATTTTATATAGATTTCTGATATTTTAAAATCATACTACTTTTATTATCATATTTTTTGGACCATAAGACACACCTAGGTTTTAGAGGAGGAAAATAGGAAAAAAAATTTGAAGCAAAAAATGTGGCAAAATATTTAATAACATAAACAATATAATATTTCACCAATGTAAATGTGAACAGAACTCAACAGCAGCATTAACAACCATTATTGTTCCCAAATTGGGGGGATGCTTCTTATCATCCGAAAATACTGTATTTTACTAAAATAATGAATTCAAACAGAAAAATTTTTGTATTTTGGACAAAAGTTGGCTCTTTGAGGGGCCTAGTTTCTTTTTTTTTAAGATTTTATTTATTTTTTTCAGAGAGAGAAGAAGGGAAGGAGAAAGAGAGGGAGAGAAACATCAATGTGTGGTTGCCTCTCACGTGTCACCCATTGGGGACCTGACCTGCAACCCAGGCATGTGCCCTGACTGGGAATCGAATCAGCAATCCTTTGGTTTCACAGCCTGTGCTCAATCTACTAAGCTACACCAGCCAGGCCTGGATGGCCTAGTTTCAATCATTTTTTTTTTTTTTGTAAATAATGAACAGTATTTGATACATAGATCAAATATATTAAGTATAAAATAATTTTGTTCATTTATTAAGTGTTCAATTTGTCAAAAACTAGATTTCTAATCATCTGCAATTTAAGGTGTTCTCATCAATTTCCTCTTGTATTCAAATTGTTTGTTTATATATTTATGTGTTGTGTGCATAGAATTACTTGACCCATATTCTTATCCATTGAAACTCATCAACATCAAATTGCTTTTATGTTCTATAGGGCTTTTTGCTCTGATATTAAAGTTCTTCTTATTGCTATTTTAAAACTTGCACATTATATTTCCATTTGTCAAGCACTTTAAACTGTATATTTTATTAACAGAAGAACAGCATGTTTAATGTCCCTTGTAAAGAAACTCTGATTTATGCAGTTTGGATTAGGACTGTTTTATACCTAAAAATAGCCTCTATGTTACATTAGGAAATGATAGCTACCTTCTAGAGAGCTAGAGGTACTTTCACATTACCATCTGCATTTTTCTCCCATTGGACTGATATTGAAATGCATAGATAGGACACACATTCCTGGGGTCAGAAACTCCTCTCTGAAGAATTCTTTACTGGAGATAAAAGAAATTGTTTATTTCTAGGCAAAAACTCAGAACACACTTTTACAGAAACAATTTCCAAATGATTGTTTTCTTCTTAAACTAGTAAGTGATATTTCAAATGGAAATAGAGACAGATGTATGATACAGAACAAAGAAAGAATTTAAGAGACTTAGCAATTTGTAGTCACCTGGGGACCTAGATAAGGGAAGGAAAATATATTTATTAATATAACATTTAACTTTGAACACAGAATAATCCGTGTAAGGACAGATTATTTAGTAATTATTTTCTTCTTAAACATTTCTTGTTTAAGAATAGTCAAACATGCTGAAATTTACTTCAGAATATATCCAATATTATTAAACCAATGAATAAACAAAATGTGGCAAGTGTATACAATGAAATACCTTTTGGCAATCTAAGGGAACAAGCTACCAATATGCGCTATGACATGGGTAAACTTCAAAAAATAACGTACTAATTAAAAACAACCTCCATGGAAAAATTAAATATTTTATAGCTCTATTTTGTATGAAGTATCTAGAAATGATACATTTATAGAGATAATGATAAGATCAGAAGTTTCTTGGGATAGGGAAGTGTGATTAGGAATTGATCAAAATAAATTTGAGAGATATTTTAGGGATAATAAAATGTTCTAAAATTGGAAAATAATTACATTTGAATAATTTTATATATCTACATGTAAGTACTTAATTGTATACTCATAATGATTAAGTTGTATGATCTTTATATTTTAATACAATAAAAATATTAAAATATTTTTAAATCTTATTTTATTTTCAGACTCATTGGCCAAGTGGTATTGGATTGTCATACTTTCTCTTAAAAGGTTTAAATATGGTATAATTTTTAAAATTTTATTTTACTGATTATTTTATTACAGTTGCCCCAGTTTTCCCTGTTTACCTCTCTCCACCCAGACCCCCACATTCCCTCAGGCAATCCCCACACTACTGTCCATGTCCATAGGTGATGCATACGTGTTCTTTGCCTACTTTGTTTCCTATGCTATACTTTACATCACCATGACTATTGTCATTATTGTATATATGATCTACAGACAGCTGCTCCTCATAATTGGCTTGGAGGTGCTCAGGTGAGGACAAGCTGTAAACTAAGACCAGCCATGGCTAGTGCCAGGCCTAGGGCAACATAGCAAAAGGTAAGCCAGATGCTGCTTGTTTTAGATAATTTAGAAAAATCTGAAGCATGAAACAAAACCAGCCATTTGTATAGAAAAGCCCTCAGGGAATCACCAGGGTGGGACAAATGCATAGATGCATTTGTGTCAAGTTGATGAAGACTCAGATATGGTGCTCACCTGCTAGCTCTGTGTCTCTGGGAGGGGAAAGCTCAGAAAATGCACAATGCCTTCTGCCAGCAGTTTTGTCTGGGAGAAAGCTGCCCACCAGTGTCCATCCTGATGTCGGATAGCTCAGTTCCTCCCTGTACACCTTTGATGCTTTTCCATCTGTTGCCCTCTGCATTGGAATACAGAGAAAATGAGTCTGAGTAAATCTATCCATGGGCCCGTTAACCCTGTGGAGGTTGTGAATGATCTGAGAGATACAGCAAATACTTTTCTTAAATATTTTTGTAAATAATGGGTACATAGGTTCAAGGTCATGACTAGCTGGGTATTTATACATGACTAATGTTAAGCCATACATTTAAGCCAAGAGTTTGTTTATAATACAGGTTTCATAAGGGTGTGTGATATTCGGAGGTAAATTTTATCTGTGAGATACTGAGAACTTTAAAGTCAGTGTCAGTGTAGTTGTTTTTTTCATAAACTTTGATGTCAGTGTTGTGGTTTTTTTCCATTTTCTGTTGAAATAGCTAGAAAAATATATCAATTCGATAATCCAAAAGATGTTGAAGTACTTCAGCAAATTCTACTTGAATCACTTATCAAAATACTTTTGCAAGTGTTATGAAAAGTATATATGCCTTGAGCATAGCAATAATGTTTGTGATGACTGTTATAAATATTTTGCAAAGCCAAACATTAAAGGTTCTGATTAATTTATATTAAAGACATTTTGATTGTATTTTTAAAGCAATATCCATGTTTTTATTGAGGAGAAATTGTTTTCTTTATGTTTTTATAATCCTTTGTTTAATAATTTCTAGATTATAACTTAAAATAAGTAAAATCATGCATTTTATTATATAATAAAATAAATGCAAATTTACAGTGTTTTTAATTTTGTCATAGTTCAATATATAGCTCAATATATTCTAGTAATGAATGTATCTCTCAGATACAAGTGGCCTGTGCTGTAAGTTTTTTGAGCATGACCTTTGCAGGTATAAAAGGAACTGCCAGGGGAGTCCAGCAGTCTCTGTCTTCCGCAGTGTCAATCCCCACTGGTTTTTATAGCCAGAAGTTATGTCAAATTCCATTCTTGTCACTGGAACCCTGAGTTGGGGGACCGGTGTGGGGCTGGGACCCTTTGCTCCTTAGATATCATTTCTAATTTTTATTCACCACATGTGGGTTTGGGACCACCTATTTTGCATCTCTTAATATTAGTCATGATGCCATTTTTCTTTAATTCTGTAGTTGTAGGACTTTCATCCAGCTCAATTTCTGACAGTTTTAAATGATGGTTGTTCTAAAATTTAGTTGTAATTTTGATGTGGTTGTGCAAAGAAGCCAGCCATGTTTACATATGCCACCAACTTGACTTTGGTGCATTTTTTAATTGATCAGCTTTCCAACATAAACATCTACAATTTTTAGTGTTTTATATTATTTTGTGAAATTATAGAATTTTTTTTAAATTATAAATTTTTAATCTACTTAGCAGCAGTTGTTGCTATTTATTTATAAATTTGAGGGGAGTTTCTATCTATTCCTATGGCTTACATATACTTAATATACTCATAATTTCAAAAACTATCAAATTGAAAATCTACTTGAAAAAATAGTGAAAGAAAACTTCCCTAATTTGGTGAAGGATATAGACACACACTTTCAGGAAGCCTAGAGAATCCCAGACGAGTTGGACCCAAAGAGGACCACACCAAAACATATTATAATTAAAATGCCAGAAGTTAAAGATAAAGAGGGATTCTTAAAAGCAGGAAGATGAAAGAAGAAAGTTACTTACAAAGGACTCCCCATAATATTATGAGCTCATTTCTCAAAACAAACTTTGCAGGCAAGAAGGGACTGGTAAAAACTATTCAAAGTGATGGAAAGCAAAGGCCTATTTCCAAGATTACTCTACCCTGCAAAACTATCATTTAGAATGGAAAGACAGATAAAGTGCTTCCCAAACAAGGTAAAACTAAAGGGGCTCATCATCCATAAGCCATTATTACATAAAATGTTAAAAGGTCTTATTTAAAAAGAGAAGAAGATCGACACTACGTACATTAAACAGGTAACAAATTCACAACTATCAAGAACTAAATCTAAAAAAAATTAAAAGTAAAAAAATAATAATAAAAACTAAGGAACAGTCAGAACAGGAACAGAATCATAGCTATGAAAATCATTTGGAGGGTTATCAGCTGGGAGCAGGAAAGGAAAGAATGGGGGAAAAGGTTCAGAGATTAAAAAACATAATTGGTAGATGCAAAATAGATAGGGATGATAAGAATAATATTGGAAATGGAGAAGCCAAAGAACTTATATGTATGACCCATGGGCATGAACTAAGGGTGAACTGCTGAAGGGAAGGAAGTTACTGGGTAGAAAGGGGCTAATGGGAAAAACTTGGGATGATTATAATAACATAATCAATAAAATATACTTAAAAGCTATAAACTTCTGTTTAGTTCTCTCTCTCAAACTCCATGTAATTATATTCTTTTTCCCCTCTGTTTTATTTAAATACATCATAGGTATCTGAAATTCATGATGTACATAACTTTCAGCCTAAGCGTATTGATTATCTATTCTATTTCCTGTTTAGTAGCATTATTCACAAGGCCTCAGGACAGAAACATGGATGTGTGTTTGACTCCAGCTACTCAAGTTCACTGATACCTAAGTGATACCTAATATCAACTAAAAGAGATAATAGATTGAGAGACAATATCACAACTTCTGGTGATATGCTTTACACCAGTGCAAAACTGACTTTCCAAATATTTTATGTAAAATTTTATATTAGTAAATGTTAATGCAAGATGGGGAAATAGAATTCACAGAATTTAGTGTTGTCCACCTACAATTAAAGATCTACAATAATTAATATAAACTTGTTAAAAGTATACACAAGATACATCATCAATGTGTCATGTGGTTGAAATAAATTGGTCTCTTCCTCTCTCTCTTTCTCCAGATGCTTGCCTAGGACAATTGAGAGACTTTTCTCTTTCCAAGAATCATATGTAAGTCATATTTCCAATGAATATTTTTGAAATAAAATTTAAAAATTTTTGCAGATTCCATAGAACCTGCAAGATTTGGCATCCATCTTCTTTCTTTTATTCTCCCCAACTGACATGTAATTGTGAACTACTTCACTCCCTAAAGATTAAATATAATAAGACTTTTGTACATACTGTTTTCTATAGTTTCATCTACCAGCAGTACCTTTCCTCTAATCTGCAGGCTAAATTTTCACTTGTTCTTCCAGATTAACTTTGGGTGTTATATATTCTGGTGAGTGTACTAACTCCATACTCCTCTCCTAACTCCTAAATCCTAACTCCTCTTTATTTCCCATCCATTCTAGGAAAGATGTTCTCATGTCATCTTCACCTCACTACTTATATTATGTTGTATTACATTTAGACAAGTATTTTGTTTCCCTTGATGGAATGTGAGTTGCATGAGAGTAGGGAACTTATCCATTTCTGTAACTTCAAAATCAAACACAAAACAAAGTATGTCATAGGAGTTCAAAAATATGTTGTACTTAAAATATGCATGTATATTATGAAAATACAGTAATTATCATGTAAATATATTTTACCTTACTTTTTAGGAAGAAAAACCCTTTTCTGCTGAATAGTCCCACCATCTGACTCCACCACACCACATCCATGACCACCTAGCAATGAATTTGTTCTCTAGTACTCCACTGACTCATCAGGCAAAGCTGAAAGATCCTTAGCTGACCACATGCTGATATATAAGCTCTTCAAAACAAATATCCTAGAGCCATTGCCTTGGTGAGAGAACTTACATTTCTTCACCTCTGCATCCTCCTAACTGCTCTATAAAAGTGTTTAGCAGCATGGGGAAGACCTGGTCTCCTGGGGCCACTCTCACGGTGTGACCAGCCATGACCAATGCAAGCACACTTCTCTCTGGACTGATGAGAGTTTAAGAGACTGTGTTCATTTGGCCGTTTTGTTGTCCCTAACTTCTGGGGGAAAAGTCATATACAGACTATCTCCAGAATTGGAATGATAAATTATCAACAAACATTATAAAATGTGTATACTTTTACATGAAATTAAAACTTAAAATTAAAGCATTGATAGGGTGCCATTATTTGCCTTACAATGGAAAAGACTTAAACTAAGTAATAATCATTTCACACTGTAACCTTTTGGTGATGCATGGCCTATTTGTCAGTAGTAGTGTTTGACACCTTCCTATGCTGTTATTCAGGAGGCCATGTCATACCAGTGTTTTGGGTTCCATATTATTTACACACCAAATAACTACTGATAATTTTTTTCCATTTAATAGAAATGGGTCACACACAATCACAAACAAAACTACATATTCATATAAATATATTTGAACACTATATTTTATTTTTATCTCCTCCAGAGGACATGCTTATTGATTGTGCCTCTAGTACACACACTGACTAGACCAAACTTGTAACCTAGGCATGTGCCCGGACCAGGGAACAAACCTGAAAACTTTTGGTTTACAGGGCATCACTACAGCAAACTAAGTCATACCAACTAGAATGACACTTTATTTTTCATATACATGTAGAGAATTTATCTAACTGTGCTATTCAGTAGAACTATGTATTTTGTAATTCATAGGTATATTAGTCAGAACATATGAAATTGATATTTTATAGTCAAAATGGTAAAGTCTAGGCAAGTATGTATGTTTGATATCATAGAACACAATATATCTCATTCTCTTTAATATTAATTATGAAATAATTTCCAAATATAAATATTTCATTCCATAACCTAGTAGACCATGAATGATTCAGAGGTAAAATTCATAAAATTCCCCTTCTGAAAATTTCTCAAACCATATATCTATCTATCTATGTATCTATGTATGTATGTATCTATCATCTATCTAATCTATATGAATATATATATTTCACACATATATATGTGCATATATATGTAAGTTCCCTAAGGTTTTATTAAAATGAACTAATTCTACAATACTTAAACCTTTGAAAGGAGGTAGATTTTATTGTTTATACTACAATTTGTCTCTTCGGAAGAATTAAAACATGAAAATATTTTGAATAGTATATGCTCTCTTTTCCAGTCAATGAAATAAGTCTAATTCTAAAAAGTGCAGAAAAGAGGTTTCCAGAACACATTTAATATGTTGCCTCTAATAACCAAAGTATGAGAAATAGATAAAAAATTGAAAACAGCTGGCTAGGCTCAGAGGATTACTGACAGTCTTGACTAGAAGACTGTTGCCATCTATGATCAGTCAGTGATCAGTCATTTTAGTACCTTACGTGCCTTTGGAAAGACAGATCAGGGGTTTTTTGCACAGAAAACACAAACTTTCCATTTTTTTTTTTTGTAAACATGTTACCATTCATTATTTTAGTTAAAGATTATTTGTGTTCAGTTATGCATTTTTCTTTAAATATTTAATATATTACCTGTTACACAATTTGCTTTGCTTATTTCAAATAGAAAATATTCCTAAAATGTTTTTAAATTAAAATGACCTAGTACATGTCCTTGTCTTAATTTTTTATACTTTTGAATAATATAGAACATTTTATAACCTTGGAAAAAGCAATAAAGTTAGGTTCATTCCTCTGGTATGAAATATAATAACTAAGGAGATTAATATTTTATATGTAGTATTTTAGCTTCATTTTCTAAAAAATAATATATAAAATATATGCTATAAACACTGACAATAATTTAGTTATAATATCATCTCCCAAGCTAAAACACATCAAAAATATAAAGATTTGCTATAAAATGTGGCATAAGACAAAAAAATACAATGTTTACACAGGATTAATGAAATAGATTTGGTGTTTTAGCACATTTTGCCTATTATTTTACATAGTCTATACAATTTTATCTTAAGTGATTTTGATGTTCATCCTGCATTTTTGAGGCTTTATTTTTCCCACAATATTGAGACATAATTGACATATGGTATTGTATACCTTTAAGATGCACAATATAATGATTGATGTATGTTTATATTGCAAAATAATTATGACAATAAGGATAGTTAACACATCGATTATTTTAGAGGGTTACATTTTGTTTATGTATTATGAAAACTTTTTTAAATTTTGTAACAGTTTTAGGAGTACAGAATAAAGATTAGTAATTTGATAATCATATATTTTCCAAATTGTTCCCTCAATATATCCAGCACCTTCCTGGCATCATATATACCTATTACAATATTGCTGACTATATTTGCTATGTTGTACTTTACATCCCTGTGACACCCAACACCATTTGTTAAAGAGGCAATTATTGCTCCGTTTTATGCTCCTGACCCCTTTGTCAAATATTAATTGACCATAGAGACTTGAGTTTAATTCTGGGCTCTCTATTCTGTTCTGTTGGTCTATGTGTCTGTTCTAATGATATTACCATACTGTTTTTATGAAAGTGGACTTGTAATATAGTTTGATACCAGGTATTGTGATACCTCCTACTTTATTCTTCTTTCTCAAAATTGCTGTGGCTATTCAGGGTCATTTATGGTTCCATATGACTTCTTGATATATGAAATGTTTGTTATATATCTGTGAAATATGTCATTTATATTTTAATAGAGATTGCATTGAATCTTGAAATTGCTTTCGGTAATATTGATATTTTGATGATGTTAATTCTTCCAATCCATGAGCATAGTATGTGCTTCCATTTTTTTGTGTCTTCCTTAATTTCTTTTGTAAATGTTGTGTACTTTTCTGAGTTTATGTCTTTTGCCTCCTTGGTAAGGTTTATTCCTAGGTACTTTATTTTTCTTGTTGTTATAAAACATGGGATTTTTTTCTTTATTTCTAATTCTGATATTTCATTTTTGGTATATAAAATGCCTTCAATTTCTGAATATTAACTTTGAATCCTAATATTTTGCCAAATTTATTTATTAGGTTGAGAAGTTTTTTTGGTGGAGTCTTTAGGGTTTACTATGTATACTATCATGTTATCTGCAAACAGTGACAGTTTTACTTCCTCCTTTCCAATTTGGGTGCCTTTTATTTCCTGTCTTGTCTGATCTCTGTGGCTGGGACTTCCAATACTATGTTGAATAAAAGTGGTGAAAGTGGGCATCCTTGTCTTATTCCTGATCTTAGTGGAAAAGCTTTAAGTTTTTGTCCATTGAGTATGATGTTGGCTTTAGGCCTCTCATATATGGCCTTTATTATGTTGAGGTATGCTACCTCTGTTCCCACTTTGCTGAGTGTTTTTATTATAAATGGGTACTGTACCTTATCAAATGCTTTTTCCATATCTGTTGATATGATCATGTGATTTTTGTCTTTTGTTTCATTTATATGATGTAGTAAGTTTTGATTTGCGAATATTGTACTATCCTTGCATCCCTGGGATGATTCCCACTTGATCATGGTATATGATCTTTTTAACGTATTGCTGGATCTGGTTTGCCAATATTTTGTTGAGGATTTTAGCCTCTATTTTCATTAGCAATATTGGCCTGCAGTTTTCTTTCTTGGTTGTGTCTTTACTTGCTTTTGGATTTAGGATGATGGTGTCTTTGTAAAAAGAGTTTGGGAGTCTTCCTTTCTCTTGGGCTTTTTGGAATAGTCTGAAAAAGATAGGCATTATATGTTCTTTAAAAGTTTTGTAAAATTTTCCTGTGAAACCATCTAGTCCAGGGCTTTTATATGCCATTTTTTTTTATTACTGCTTCAATGTCATCAGTGTTTATTGATCTGTTCAGGGTTTCTACTTCTTTTTCATTCCATTCTGGGAGAGTATATTTTTTCTAGAAATTTGCTCATTTCATCCTGGTTTTCAAATTTCTTGCCATGCAGTTGTTTGTAATTTCTTAAAATTCTTTTTATTTTTATGGTATCAGTTGTAATCTCTCTCTCTTTCATTTCTGACTTTGTTTATTTGGGCCCTCTCTCTTTTTTTTTTTTCTTGATGAGTCTGTTTTACCCCTAAGTCTCGTCAAGTTTGTTCATCTTTTCAAAGAGCCAGCAGCTGGATTTACTGATCTGTTAAAATGTCCTTTTATTCTCTATGCCATTTAGTTCTTCTCTGATCTTGGTTATTTTCTTCTTTTTACTCACTCTGGGCTTTGTTTGTTGTTGTTCCTCCAGTTCTTGTACCTGTAGGGTTAGGCTGTTTATTTGAAATGTTTTTAGGCAGTTCTGTATCATTATGAACTTCCCTCTCAGGGCTGCCATTGGTATGTCCCATAAATTTTGGGTTGCTGTGTGTTCATTTTCATTTGTTTCCAGAAACTTTTTGATTTCTTCCTTGATCTTATTATGAACTCATTTATTGTATAATACCATGCTATTCAATCTCCACAATTTAATTATTTTAGTTTTTTTTTTTTCCTTGAGGTTGGTTTCAAGTCAGGCTCTTGTGGTCCAGGAAAATGCTTCATATGACTTCAATTTTCTTAAATTTATTGAGGCTTCTTTTTATGTCCTATCATGTGGTCTGTCTTTCAAAATGTTCCATGTACATTTGAAAAGAGTGTATTTTTATTCTTTTGGATGAAAGGTTTTATATATACATGCACACACACATATGTATGTTAAGTCCATTTCATCTAGGTCATTATTCAATTATGCAATATCCTTGTTGATATATTTTTTGAATATGTATACATTTTTGACAGTGGGGTGTTAAAACACCTAGTATAAGTGTGTTGCTGTCTATATTCTTCTTGAAGTCCTCTAAGATTTTCCCTCTATATTTGAGTGCTTCTATATTAAGTGCATATATGTTTACAATGTTTATGTCTTCTTGATGGATTCTTCCCTTGAGCCCTTGAGTATTATGAAGTGTCCTTCAATGTCCATTTTATGACTTTTGTTTTGAAGTCGATTTTGTCTGATAAAAGTATTGCTCCTCCAGCTTTTTTTCCTGTCCATTTCTTGGAATACTTTTTTCCAGCCCTTCACTTTCAGTCTGGGCAGGTCTTTTGTTCTGAGGTAGGTCTCTTAGGCAGTATATGTGCAGGTCATGCTTTCTTATCCATTCAGCTACCTTATGTCTTTTGACTGGAGCTTTTAATGTATTAACATTTAAGGTTATTATTGAGAGGTACTTACTCATTTTTCGCCTTTGTAACCTGTGTTCCTCTCTCTCTCTCTCTTGCTCTTTCTCTCACTCTTTTGCTTCTTCATCTTATAGCAGTCACTTTAGCGTATCTTACATTGATGGTTTGGCTGGAGGTATATTCTTTGAGTCTTCTTTTGTCTGGGTAACTCCTTATTTTGTCCTTCATTTTAATTGAGAGCATCACTGGGTAGAATAGTCTTGGTTGCAGGCCTTTATTTTTCATTACATGGAATATTTCTTTCACTTCTCTCCTGGCTTGCAATATTTCTTTTGAGAAATCAGCTGCTAACCTTATGGGATTGTCCTTGTATGTTACTTCTTATTTCTCCCTTGCTGCCTTTAAGATTCTCTCTTTGTCTTTAAAACTTAGCATTTTAATTATGATGTGTCTTGTAGTAGGCCTATTTGTTTTCATCCTGATGGGACCTTCTGTGCTTAACTTGTGTGGTTTTTCCCTTCTACAAGTTAGGAAAGTTTTCTGTCATTATTTTTTCAAACATGGTTTCTATCCCTTGTTCCTTTTCTTTTTCTTCTGGTGTTCTTATAATTCAAATGTTGTTGCGGTTCATGTTGTCTTGCAGTTTCCTTATGCTATCTTCATGTCCTTTTAGTTTTTTTCATGCAGCTGCTCCACCTGGGTGTTTCTTTCTACCTTGTCTTCCAGTTCACTAATTTGGTCCTCTGAGCCTGCTTGTGATTCCTTCCAGTGTGTTTTTTTATTTCAGAAATTATATTCTTCATTTCTTCCTGGTTCTCGTTAGTAGTTTCTAGTTCCTTTTTAATACTGTTACAGTTCTCACTCAGTTCCTTGTAGTTGACTGTGAGTTCCTTGAGCACCCTTTAAACCATCCTTTTGAAATCTATATCTGATAGTTTGTTTGCCTCCGTTTCACTTAGCTTTTTTTTAGTGGGAAGTCTTCCATTCTTTTTGATTGCAGGTTTATTCTTTGTCTCCCCATTTTGGTGAGACATTTTATTGGTTTCTGTGATTTCTGGTGCTCTGCTTTGGTAGCTTTCTTTGTAGGGTGAACTTCTATGGTAGGAGTTCTGTGGGACTCAGTGATGTGGTCTCTTTGATCTCCTTGTCTTTGTGCTATAGGGTTTCCTTTTCTTCCATTTGTGCAGGCTTTCTTTTGTACTTGGATTTTAGCTCTTGGTGGTTCCTTTGTTGGCAGGTTCTCTCCTCCAATGGGTTTACTGATATTCAACTCCCACCTTATCTTGTGTATGATCAGGGGAAAGGTGACGGTAAAATGAATTAAGACAGCAGGAGAGTATTCTATGGGATTTAAAGTACCAACAAGTAGAAAACAGATAGGAGATCCTTTAGAGAGAAGTACAAGATCCTTTGGAGAAGTACAGCAATAGCCATGATATTTCACCCAACTAGCCACTTTTTATAAAACATGAAAAAGAGATAATACTCTTATTAGAGGGGAAAAAGAATCTGAGCTGACTCCAGAAACCAAAGCACTGATGCAAGGTTAGATGGTGAGATATAATGAGAGTAAGGGATAGAAACTGGCATTTTGTGCAAGAGAATAAAGTTGACCATGACAGTAATAAAGCTCAGGGAGATAGTGAAATGGACCAATACCTGGCAAGGGTGCTGCATGGGAATTGGAACAATAACAGGAAAATAAATATATGATCTGAATAAAAAGAATGAAAAGTAAAAGACCAAGAGTAGAGTGTTATTGGAATATGAGTGAAGTAAGAAAAATTAAAATGCAACATGAAAGAGAGAGCAAAGAAAACCAGTCAAACAATGAAACTAAACAAACAAAAAGACAGAAAACTAAATGGAAGAGAAATAAAATAATAATAATAATAACAAAAATAAAAATAAAAAGTAAAAAATAAAATGTAAGTTCTGTAGAAAAGCAGAGTGAATATTGTCTCAGTTGTTGGTGTTAGCCTTCTGATCTCTCTCTGTATCTGTCTTTGATCTTTTCAAAGCTCTAGGTCTTATTGTCTTTTACTTGGAAGAAGAAAAATAAATAAATACATAAAATGCTGCCTGGTGACTTTAAACCCTCCAAGCAGGTTTCTACTGGTCTTCCTGGATGCTGCAGGCAGAGTAAGGCTGGGATCTGTTTTTCTCTCCTTTCCTGTGGTTCTGCATTGGTGGGCTTGGTGTGGGCTACAATATTCACAAGCGTGCAGCTTCCAGCTCAAGCTCTCAAAATGCTGTGCAGCCCCCACTGTCCATATGCACCAGGTTGGTGCCTTTAATCCACCTTAGCATGCTGCCATTTGCTTAGTCTGTGTGTTGCACCAAGTGGAAGCAACTCACACCCCTCCTCCCTCATTGCTGGCCTACAGGCTGCATGCAAAAAATCCTTTCAAGGCAGTTTAGTTCCTCCATTAAATTAAGTCTCTGGTGACTACTACCCTTCTGAGTCCCTCCTGCCCCATTTGGATCAGTCCCTGAGGTACCTTGATTTGGCACAAACCACATCCCTCCTCCTCCCTCTTAGGTGGCCCAACCAAAGTGTGTGAGAGTTCCTTGCCTAGCTGCTGAGAGCCTTTTATTTTGAATGAATCCCCCTTGGTTGTGACCTGCCATTCTTAAAAAGTGCCCAGCTTTTCACACAGCTCACCTCTCTGACCATTACCTAGAATTTCTGGGTCAGGGTCAGTTGCAACGCAACTCTTCTCTTATCTCCAGGTGCTATCCAACTCCCCAGTTTCTCCGGTACTGTCCCATCTGGCAACCACAGTCCCAGACAGGGACACCACCTGCTGTGTGTTTCCCTCCATATCTTTGTCTCTTTATCACTCCAGGGACTTCAAGCATCCAGGTCTCTCCAGGTGTGGTACTGGCTTTCCTGCTCTGGGAGGAGAGGGAGCTTCAAATTTACAATTGCTGATCTGGCTCTCCTGCAAAGCTCCTGTGGTAGCTGCAGTCCCTGGCACAGGTACCAGGAACCATCCCATGGGCTTACACAATCTCCTTACCTTCTGTTTTTAATAATCCTCTCCAACTTTTGGCTTCCAAACTTCATATAAGATGGAATTCCATTGGTTGTTCACTCTGTTCTTCACAAGATCAGCTAAATTCCCCAGTTGAGTGCACGAGTAAGTGGGTTCAGTTCCCATCTGCCTCACCACCATCTTTTGCCTCTAATTATTTTTTTCATATAAAATCTTCCTCTCTGAATTCCCATGATTTTTGGTAGATATCTTTATTTTCCCTTTTTAAACCAGCTACTAATAGTGTATTTTCGTTCTTTCCTATTTAACAAAGAAGTAAGCTTGTGATATTTTTTTCTCTGAGCACTTGTTCAGCAATATGTAGTCTGTAATATATTTTATGGACAGAGGATGTCTTTCCTCTGCATCTTTCTACTTTGGAAAAAATAAGACAAACAGGTTTATTACTTTTCTAGCCAGGTTTCATTCAATAGTGCAAATCCTTTTCCACTTAAGAGATAAAATTAAAGTGACCTAGTTTTAGTTAGCTTCACTTACTATTTTTGTTGTTGCTGTTCAGTGAGGATCATACATCTCTTTAAAATATTGTGAAGATTATTATGCTAACAGATGAGAACCACTTATTGCAAATGAATTGCATTGAAATTATAACTTTTCACTAAAACACATTATGTCCTTATGTCAATTTTTCTCCATGATTGGAATGATGATATGTAGACCATGAAAAGGGCAAAAAGGTGAAAGTTAGTTAACCATAATTTGATTTTTATTAAAGTAATATTGTATGCTTAAAATAGTCATGACAATTAAAAAGAAATTACATTTTCTCCTGGCTCATGTGGCTCAGTGGATTGAGAGCCAGCCTGAGAACCAAAGGGTCCTCAGTTCGATTACCAGTCAGGGCACATGCGTGGGTTGAGGGCCAAGTCCCCAGAGTGGGGCACATGAGAGGCAACCACACATTGATGTTTCTCTCCCTCTCTTTTTCTTTCCCTACCCCTCCCTCTAAACATAAATAAATAAAACCTTTAAAAATAAATAAATAAAATCTTAAAAAATTCAGTTGATACCTCATGTTGAAGGATAGAATTAAAGTTGCTGCACTCCATTTTTCTCCCACAAATTCTATTAATGTGTTCAAACAAAAATTTAAAATTAAAATAAAAAACAGCTTAAGAAACTAGTTTTTATGCTTTGTATATGGAGAGAAAAGAAAAGAAAGTTAAAAGTTTTAATGCACATATGTGCTTATATACAAATATTTAAGACTGTACAAATACTGTTTGCAAATATTGAAAAATAATTTTCTGTTATGTATGTTGATTTCATAAAATGTTAGGTTAGCTTATTCTCAATAGAGCACACATTAACATGTATTAAAACTTAAAAAATTGTAATTAGTTATTTTTAAAAATTCAAAATAGTACAATTAGGAAAATATTGAGCACAATAACCCAAGAGAAAGCTGCAATATCTAAACCAAATCAATATCTCTAAAACAAATCTAGTCAAATAGTCTAAGAACAACAACAACAACAACAACAACAACAACAACAAAGGAAAATCTACCTATTCAGGTAATTTCAAGTTTTTATTCTTCAATGATGTAAATGACTACTCAATGATTCGGATTACTAGATAACTTTATATAACTTCATTTTTTAACCTGGAAGGAAATAATTTTTCTCTAGACTCAAGCAAATTCCTGTTTAAGCAAGCAAAAATAAGCAAAAAGCAAATAAAATTAAAAATAGTGTCATAAACTATTTATTTGAAGAGGCACATGGCTGAGAACACAATATATTTTTTGTACGATGTATCAGATATGCAAGGTCTTTAAGAAGAGCAAGCAAGCATAAGGATTCTTCTTGTCTTAAAATTTCAGTTGCTTTTGCTTTTCTAAAAGACACAGATTTTTTTAGAACAATGTTTTTCACCACTTTAAATTACCATAATATGAAACAAGGTTTTTCAGTCAGTGTGACAAATATATCCTCCTCTAGGGACCAGAAAACTGTATTTTATTTATAAGAACCAAATTGCAGAAAGACATAGTCCTTCAATTTCCTTCTGAACAGGCCAACCTTTTGCAGCTTAACATTATATTTTTTGTTTTATTAAAGAGTTAGTAAATCAATTAATTTCCAACATACTTTATTGACTGCCTATACAATTTAGGAAAAAAAATAATAATAGAATGGCAGCCAGCTTCTTAGGTATACTGTTTATGAATTGAACTTTTCCAGTTACTATTTAGTATCCATTTCCTTTCTAAGAAAGGTTGAAATAAAAAAATTAGGTTGAAACATGCAATTATTTTGATATTTTACTTCCAACAATGGTTTCTTGGTGTCCTACCATTTAGTGTTGTATATAATATTATAATTTTTATATTCAGATTTTAAATAGGGAATATGTTTATTTTTTTAATTAGTACTTTTAGTTAATGTCACAATATTAAAAGAATAGATGACTACATGATGGGGCAAAAGTAGGTTTCTAGCTGTTTATGTAGAAAAATACTATAATTAATAAATAATGCAAAAATGAACTGTTTTGTATACTCACAACTGAAAAAGTACTTTTGTACCACACTGTGTGTATGATATCATTATTATCAATTCAAGTTATGATATGTAAGTTTAAATTTGAAACGGATTCTCCAAAAAACAACTTGCCAAGAAAAAAAGTATTTAGGAGAAAATATTACTTGTGAGGGTCCTAATATGAATAAAAATGTGATTATCATTATTCTGTCAATTAGGTATTTTGTGTAATTTTACCATAATTTATATTTTCCTCAAAAATTCAATCTTGCTATACTTACTTACCTAATTTAACTATGGAACTAAAGGAAAATGGGGATTTTAAAAACGTCTTTAGATTTTATACCTCCATAAATATACTACCTGGGTTTTCTTGAATCCTGGAATAACATCAAGTTGATCATTATTATTTTAAATTTATATTCATAAGCTCTAATTTTATCAATTTTATGCTAAAACCTAGATTATATAATTATGGTTCTTGAATTTAGAAATAAAATAATGATAATAACAGTGTACCTTTTTACTGACCTATAAATGTTACTGGGTGTGTTGGTGATAGTCACTAAATAATAGCTGAAATTTAGGCTAAAATAAAGCTGACTTAGGAGAAGTGTTAATCTATAGATTATTAAAGCTAAAAACATTAGAAACCATTTATTTTTAAAAGAAAAGGATGCCATGTTACATTTTAGTTTACAAAATGTATAATCAATAATACATTTTAATTTTATTAATATGTATTTTCTTTTATTATAAAACAATGTAATTTTGCAAAACATTTATACAATAGATACAACCATAAAATTAAGTAAAATTTTTATCAAAATGTCCTCACTGCCCAAAGCAATTTATAGATTCAATGCAATCCCTATCAATATTCCAATGACATATTTCACAAATATATAACAAACATTTCAAACATTTATATGAAACCATAAATGACCCTGAATAGCCTCAGCAATTTTGAGAAAGTAGAACAAAGTATGAGGGATCAAAATACCTGATATCAAACTATATTACAAGGCCACTGAAATCAAAACAGTCTGATACTGGCTTAAGAACAGACGCATAGATCAATGGTACAGAATAGAGAGCCCAGAAATAAACCCAAGTCTTTATGGTCAATGAGTAATTGACAAAGGGGGAAGAAGCATAAAATAGAGTATAAATAGCCTCTTCAACAAATGGTGTTGGGTGATGTAGACAGCTATATGAAAAAAAAAATGAAACTAGACCACTAGCTTACACCATACACAAAAATAAACTCAAGATGGACAAAAGACTTAACTATTAATTGTGACACCATAAGAGTCATAAAGAACAACATAGGCAGGGAAATTTCAGATATTCCATGCAGCAATGTTTTCACCAATACATCCCCTAGACCACAGGTGGCAAACACAAGGCCCGCAGGCCAAATCTGGCCCTCCACCTTGTTTTATCTGGCGGCAGCCCTGAGGTCTTGCTTAACTGTTAAGTAGTAGTTACATTTATACAATCCTAAAATTACATTTGGGGCTTTGAAGGCAACTGGGAGGCTGATATGTCCCCCGGTGAAAATGCATTTGACACCCCTGCTAGATCAAAGGATATAAAGAAAACAATAAACAAATGGGACTATGTCAAATTAAAATGCTTCATCCTGACTAAAGAAAATAGCAACAAAATGGAAAGGGAACCAACCGTATGGGAAAATATATCTGCCAAAGATACCTTGGACAAGGGTTTGAATTCCAAAATATATAAAGAACTCACACTACTCCACTCCAGAAAGACAAACAACTCAACCAAAAAATTGGCCAAGGACCTGAACACACACTTCTCCAAGGAGGACATACAGAGAGCCCATAGACACATGAAAAAAATCATCAATATCACTAACCATCAAAGAGATGAAAATTAAAAACACAGTGACATAACACTTCACACCAGTCAGAATGACCATCATAAACAAATCAACAAACAACAAGTGCTGGCAAGCATAGGGAGGAAAGGGAACCCTAGTGCACTGTTGGTGGGATTGCAGACTGCTGTAGCCACTGTGGAAAACAATGGAATTTCCTCAAAAAAATAAAGATCGAACTGCCTTTCCATCCAGTGATCTCACTGCTGGGATTATATACCAAGAGTCCTGAAACACCAATTCAAAAGAACTTATGTACCCCAATGTTCATAGCACTATTATTTATAATAGCCAAGTGCTGGACACAGCCTAAGTGTCCATCAGTAAATGAGTGGATCAAAAAAGTGTGGTACAGCCCTGGCTGGTGTAGCTCAGTGGATTGAGTGCCGGCCTGTGAACCAAAGGATACCAGTTCAATTCCCAGTCAGGGCACATGCCTGGGTTGCAGGACAGTTCCCAGCAGGGGATGCCCAAGAGGCAACCATACATTGATATTTCTCTCCCTCTTTCCTTCCCTTCCCCTCCAAAGATAAATAAATAAAATCTTTAAAAAAATAATTTAAAAAAAGTGTGGTACATTTACACAATAGAATTCTGCACAAGAGAAAGAAAGAAGTAGCTCCTACCCTTCGCGACAGCATGAAGGGACCTGGAGAACATATGCTTAGTAAAATAAGCCAGATATTAAAAGACAAGTATCATATGATCTCACCTATAAGATGAACCTAATCTAGAAAACAAACAAATGAGCGTAATAGAACCAGAGACTTGGAAATAAAGAACCAACTGACGGTGACCAGAGAGAGGGGTGAGGAGGATAATGTGGAAAGAAGAAGGGGCAAGCCAAAGAACACAAGTAGAGGACTCATGGGCATGGACAAGGGGAGAGATTGACTATGGGAGTGGGGGGGATGGGGCAAGGGGAGCAATGGGGGAAGGGCAGGAAAACTCTAAACAATAATAAAAAAGGGAATCATTTGGACTAAAAAAAGAAAACATTTGTAAGTCACACTTAATATTATGATTTAAAACTTCTGCTCTGCAAAAAACATTATTAAGAGAATGAGAAAAAAGGCACAGAGTAGGAAAAATATATTTGCAAAACATATCTGATTTAAAAAGATGTACATTCATAATATACCAAGAACTCTTAAAACCCAAAAATAAGAAAACAAATAACACCATCAAAAACTGGGCAAATATCTAAACTCATACATTAGCAAAGAAAGTATACACGTGGAAGATAAGCATATGAAAAGATACTCAATATCAAATATTATTAGGGAATTGCAAACTAAAACAAAACTGAGATCACTACACACCTATTAGAATGACTAAAGTCCAAAACACTGAGCACACCAAATACTAGTGAGATGTGGAGTAACAGGAACTCCAATTCATGGCTAGTGGAAATGCAAAGTGTTACAGCCACTTTGGAAAACATTTCAACAGTTTCTTACAAAGCAAAACATAATCTTTCTATATGATTCAGCAATTTAACTCCTAGCTCTTCACCCAAATGAGTTAAAAATTTCTTTCTACACAAAAACTTGTTTACAAATGTTTATAGCAACCCCCAAATTAGAAGCAATCAAAATGACCTCTCTTCAGTAGGAAAATGTGTATACTAAGGTACATCCATACAACAGAAAATTATTCAGTGATAGAGAAGTGTTATCAAGTCACTGAAAGATATGGAGAAATATTAAAAGCATATTGTTAAATAAAAAAGGCAATATGAAAAGACTTCTTTTACAATGTATATTTTCAGCATTATAACATTATGGAAAAGTCAAAACTATAATCAAAATTTCAGTGGTTGCCAAGGGTTCAGAGAAGGAAAGAAGGGAAAGAGAGAATGATGAATAGGTGGAACACAGGATTTTTAGGACAGTAAAATTATTTTGTGTGATACTGAAGTGGTGGATACCACATTATACATTTACCGAAACCATAAAACTATAAAGCATAAAGAGTAAACCCTAATGTAAACTATGGCCTTCAGTTAATAAAAATGTATCATATTGAAGAATTTTTTTTTTGAGAGAGGAAAGGGAGTGAGAAAGAGAGGGAGAGAAAGATTGATGTGAGAGAGATACACCACTCTATTGTTTCTTGGGGACCCAGCCTGTAACCCAGGTATGTGCCCTGGCCAGGAATTGAACCAGGGACCTTTCAGATTGTAGGCCTGTGCTCAACCCATTGAGGCACACCAGCCAGGCCTTTATAGTATTTTTAAATAACTTAGAACAGTTCGTGAAATTAACAAGAGCTCTGTGATAATGTTGTTAATTTCAAAGAAAATGCTGCATAAGGTGCATATATCTCAGTCATTTCTTTACCCAAGGTAATTTACTTACTATATATTAAGAGATTTTATGACAAAGTTTTTTCATTATCTACACCACAGGTGGCAAACACAAGGCCCAGGGGTGGAATCCGGCTCTCCATCTTGTTTTATCCCACCCTGCACCTCGTTTCTACCCCTTGGCAGTTCCAAGCTCCTTACCCCTGTTTAAGGAGTAGTTACATTTATACAGCCCTAAAATTACATTCAGCCTTTTGAAGGCAACTGGGAGGCTGATGTGGCCACCAGCGAAAAGGTATTTGACACCCCTGATCTAGATGGTCCAAGATCCAGTTGTTGGATGTGGAAAATACTGGTGAGTGTGATCGTAATACTGAAGAGGTAGTTATGACCCTAAATTCCTTGACAGGGATTATGTCTTATTATATGCATATACATTTTAAATGTTTGTCAAATAAATTATTTTAAAAATAAAAAAAGAAAGTTATGGAATTGGAATCTTACTTTATATATTTTTAAAACTTATTGTATTTTGACAATTATATACTATTTATAAACATAATTCTAACAGTTCCATAATAATCATAGTTTTCAATGCCCATAATTAATTCAGATTTTTTATTAAAGTATTATTTATTTACTTAAGTTATATTCAATAAATTTTAAATTTACACATAATTAGACATTAAACCGAATAAATCATTAACATATAGGTTTTGAACAATTCAAATGTCTTATTCTTGCTTTAGGATTTAAACATTTCAAGAAACTCAAAGTATTTAGTACATGTTGGCGTTATGTATTGCATTTCAAAATTTTAAATTGTGAGATTTAATAAAGGTATAGTATTTCTTTCAGTATATTTAACTGATTATATCTCTTATTTTATATCTTAAGTTTTCTCAATTTGTGTAATAATTTCATGAAGTAAAAACTTAGCTGCCAATAAGCCAAATGAATTTGTTATCAAGATTTCTCTACCATTTTGAAATATCAACTTTTGCTGATGAATTTAATATTGACACAAATTTGAAACTGTTCTTGGATCTTTGTAATCTGTACATTTATTAACCTTTATTTTTGTTAGTATTCCACAGCTTTTTAATTTTAGGCTATTTTATGGAACTAAGTAGTGCTTAATCAAGAACTAGTCTTAGTAAATTGCTTAAAAATATTGGCTAATTTTACCAGTGTCTTTTATAATCAGACCTTTAAAAAACCACCTCAGGAATATGATCATGACTGAATTAAACTTATCAGCAAATTGGATAATTTGGGATTGTATTAGTTAGTGAGCTTCATTAATGCCACCTAACGAATAGTCACAAAATCTGAGAGGCTTGCAATACATTTTTTTTTTTTTTTGCTAAATAAATTTATTTGTTATGCACTACACTTTTTGTCTAATGAATATTTATTTATTTTACTACTAACATACATTCAGTTTCACTTAACTTTTGTACACATTTTTATTGGTTTATTTATTTTTTCTTTAACTCTCACACAGGGTATTTTTTTGTGTTCATTTTATTTAGTTTCTCTCTTTTCTTTAGCACTTATATGCATGAGGCATATAGGTTCTTCTTGAAATTGTTTAAGCTCTGATGAAAAAAAAAATTAAGAACTAAGGCAAGATTTTTACACATCAACTCTGCCAATTCAGGAAAATAGCAAATTGGTAGTATTAAGTGTTACTGGACAGGAGCCAGCCTGGAATAAGTCTGTTTCAGGTTGGCCTGTAATGTGTGTTCTTGACTTCATGTAAAAAAGATTTCAAAACACAAGCCAAGGTTGTTTTAAGTATGTTTATTCAAGCCAGGGACAGTGAAACAAAGGAAGGACTTAGTTTAGAATAAATAGCAAGAGAGAACCTAGGCCAGCGCTGTGCTTTAATATGTAAAAACATTATAGGAAAGGAGTGAGCCAAGTCAGGGCTGCTTCTAGCTTGCTGAGAAATCAAAGAAAGGGGACCTTGGAGACAAAATCAGGGTGTAATCTCAGGACAAGTTGTGGCTGCACGCTTCTCCCTCGTTGCAATTTTCATGGGAACCCTTGGAGTTTAGGTGGTAGTAAAAATTCTGTCCCTGGGAAGGGGCATGGATGTACTCCAGAGTGAGCCTGCAGTCTTTGTCTTGAGAATTTTTCTCTCTTTGTGGGTTAGAATCTTAGGGGAGGGTTTCAACAGAATATTCACCAGCTTTCTAGGTGCATTTTTAATATAGTGATGCATTATGATGTGCAAATAGGGGGATTTGAGATTATTCTTTGGTCTGCTTTATTGTTTTAGTTTATCTTGTGTCTGGCTCTAACTGGGGTTTTGTCATTTGTCTACCTGACTTCATCTGTCCACAGTTTTAGCTGGCATAAATGATTTTAATTGGATCTCTGTTCTCTATTTTCTCAGACCAAGGTTGGTGTAAGCTATGTATTCTCTAGTTAGGAAGGAGAGGCATAAACTATTTGCTCTCAGGTGTCCTTGGTTGGGGAAGATAAGGTCATGTGATTCACTTGCTGGCTGTAAGTTGCTTAAATTATTTGGCCTTGTTTAATTTTCTTGTGTCAGTGTCCCTATTCCACTTGCTCAGGAATTTTTCTAGCTTCTTACTATCCTGTCACATTTAAGACAAAGAAACTCTAGTAACAAGATGCATCATTCTTGTATTTTAAAGAGCATAATTGTGATTGAACTCTTTTTTTACTAGGTGAGTTGTGTATATTTAAGGTGTACAACATAATGTTTTAGTATACGTCTACATTGTGGAATTATTACCACAGTAAAGCTAACATATCCAAAGCCTTACATAGTTAACAGTTGGTGTATGGGTAGTGAAAAAAATAAGATCTACTCTCTTAGCAAATTTTAAGTACTGTATATAATTCAGTATTATTAAGTATGCATTACATTATTAGAATGTATTCATCTAATGAATACATTTGACCAACTTGTCATGATTTTACTGACCCTCACTTCACCTCTGCTAACCACATTCTAATTTCTACTTCTGTAAATTCAGTAGAATCTATGATTTTATAGATGCCACATGTAAGTGAAATCATAGAGTATTTTTTCGTTCTGTGTCTGGTTTATTTCACTTAATATAATGCCCTTCAAGTATGTCTGTGTCATTGCAAATGACAGATCTTTTTAAGACTGTATAACATTGTGTGTGTGTGATAGCTTATTTATCTATCAATAGACATTAAGATATTTTTATACTTGGTTATTTTAAATGAAAATGAATATACCTCTTTTAGATACAGATTGCGTTACTTTTGGATATATGTCCAGTAGTGAGATTGCTGTGTTATATGAAGTTCTACTCTTTGGAGAAATCTTTATATTATTTTCCAAAATTGCTATACCACTTTATATTCCCACCTAACATGTACAACATTTTTTGTCACATACTTGCCAACATTTGTAGTCTTTTATCTTTATAATAATAGCCATCCTACAGGTTTGCGGTAATATATCTTTATGGATTTGATTTGCATTTCCCTAATAATTAATGATGTTGAGCATCTTTTCATATACCTGTATGTATTCTTTTGAAAAATGTCATTCAAGTCCTTTGATTATGTTTTTGATCTTATTATTTGTTTTTTGGTACTGAGTCACTTGAGTTCCTTATATATTTTGGATATTAACTCCTTATCAATTATATGGTTTGTAAATATTTTCTCCCAATCTTAGTTTCTTTTTTCATTTAGTTGATTATTTCCTTTGCTGTGCAGATCTTTTCAATTGATATAGTGCCATTTGTTTAATTTTCCTTTTGTTCCAACTTCGGTTACACTTTCTAGAAAATCGTTGACAAAACCAATATCTAAGAGATTGTTTCCTGTTTTCTTCTAGGGATTTTATGATGTCAGATGCTATAGGTAAGACTTCAGTCTATTTTGAGTTTACTTGTCTGTATGATATGAGTCAAGGTCACTAGTGTTCCCTTTTCTTCACATTATCCCATCACTTGTTGTTTCTTGATATGTTAATGATGGCAATTCTGACCTGTGAGAAGTGGTATCTCATTGTGGTTTTAATTTTCACTGCTCTGATAGCTAGTGATGCTGAGCAACCTTTTATATGTCTCTGGGCCCTCTGTATGTCCTCTTGGAGAAGTCTGTTCAGAGCCTTTGCCCATTTTTTTTATTGGATTGTTTGTCTTCCTGGCTTTGGGTCATATGAGTTCTTTATATATTTTAGAAATTGAACTCTTGTCCGAGGTATCGTTGCAAATTTGTTTTCCCATATGCTTGGTTCCCTTTTCATTTTGCTTATGTTTCCTTTAGCCATGCAGAAGCTTTTTTTAATTTGATGTAGTCCCATTTGTTTTTTTTCCCCCTCTATTTCCATTGTCCTAGAGGATGTATTGGGAGAAATATTGCCACATGGGATATCTGCAATTTTACTGCCTATGTTTTCCTGTAGGACTTTTATGTTGTTGTGGCTTATGTATATATTTTTTATACATTTTGAGTTTATTCTGCTGTATGGCATAGGTTGGTGTTCTACATTCACTTTTTTCCATGTACCATTCCAGCTCTCCTAACACTATTTGTTGAAGAGGCTGTTTTTACTCCATTTTATGTTTCCATGCCCTTTCTCAAATATTTACTGACCATAGAGACATAGGTTTATTTCTAGGCTCTCTATTCTGTTCCGTTCATCTATGTGTCTGTTCTTAAATGAGTTCCAGACTCTATAGTGGCCTTGTAATATAGGTTCATATCAGGTATCGTGATGCCTTCTATTTTATTTTATTTTATTTTATTTATCAAAATCGCTGGGTCTATTTGGGTTCATTTATGGTTCCATATAAATTTTTGAAATATTTGTTCTGTATCTGTGAAATATGCCATTTGGTATTTTAATAGAGAATGCATTGAATCTCTAAATTGCTTTCGGTAGTGAGGACATTTTGATGATGTTAATTCTTCCAATCCATAAACATGGTATATGCTTTCATTTATTTGTGTCTTCCTTAATTTTTCTTCATGGTTTTTTGGTTTTCTGAGTACAGGTATTTTACCTCCTTGGTTAGGTTTAACCAACATCAGGGAAAAAACTGAAAAACAATAAAATTCATGGATACTGAATAACTTGATATTAAACAATGAATGAGCTAACAATGAGATCACGGAAGAAATAAAAAAATACCTGGAAGCAAATGAAAATGAATACACAACACTCTAAAACTTACAGGACATGGCAAAAGAAGTCCAGAGAGGGAAGTTCATAGTAATACGGGCCTACCTTAAAAAGGTAGAAATATTTCAAATAAACAACCTAACCCTACATTTACAAGAACTGAGGGAACAACAGCAAAGACAACCCGGAGCAGTAGAAGGAAAGAAATAACCAAGATCAGAGCAGAATTAAATGACATAGAGCCCAAAGGAACAATTCAAAGGATCAATAAATCCAGGAGCTGGTTCCTTGAAAAGGTAAACAAAATCAACACACCTTTCATCAGACCCATCAAAAAAAAAGAGAGGGAGAGAGAGAGGACCCAAATAATTAAAATCAGAAACAAAAGAGGAGAGATTACAACTGATACCACAGAAATTCAAAAGATTGTAAGAAATTAGTATGAAAAACTATATGCTAAGAAATTTGAAAATCTGGGTGAAATAGACAGATTTCTAGAAACACATAATGTTCCAAAACTGAATAAGAAGAAGCAGAAAGTCTGAACAGACCGATAACAGCTAGTGAAATTGAAGCAGTAATCAAAATACACAAAAGCTTTGGACTGGATGGTATCACAGGAGAATTTTACAAAATATTTAAGGAAAAGCTAACCCCTATCCTTCTCAAACTATTTAATTAAATCTTTTTATTCCATGGTTTTCTGTATTATAATAAATTTAGACTTTAAAGTTGTAAACAACTTTCTAAAAGTATATTTTAAAGTTAATCTTCCTGTCTTTAACATTCATACATAATATTTTGTAAGTCAAACAATGCTTAATAATACCTCATGTTTTTGAATATTGTATTTATTTATTACTTAGGTACAGTCAATGAAATATACCTGTAAAACTTTTTGCCTTCACTTTTAAATATTTTCTTCACTTTGAAACAATAATTTTATCAGTGTTGTTTATGAAATAAAAAAATTCACATAAATCTTTATAATTATGTCCTGAATAGTCTGCACATTAGTTTCACTGCTTTCATACTTCTTCCATGTTTAGTCTTTACATTAATTTTGATTAATATTAATAGGGGGCTCAAAAGCCCCCTATAGTTGGAAAATTTTAGTTTAAGGTAAATAGTTAATGAGCCTGATAGGTAGTGCATATGTTAAAGCTACTGTTTCAGGAACAGCAGAGAAGGCCCACCACTCCAGGGAGAAAAAGTCAACCTCCTGGGGCACCTCTAGAGATTACTGCTTGGGTAACAAGTGGGGGCATCCAGGCCAGTGTGTTCCAGGGAGAGACAGACGACCACTACTCACCCCTGGGAACAGCTAACTGCCCAGGGGTGAATGCTGCAGTTTTCTTTTATCTAATTTCCCCTGAATTTCAACCACCCCCCATGTATCTTGTATATTCCCTGTCATAAAAAGGCTGGCTTGAAAGAAAATGTAAGATGGTTTGTTAGGGTATGAACCTGCCATCTTCTCAGATCACCAGCCATCTGAATAAAGCGCCCGTAAAGATTTAATCCATATCTCTGCTTATTGGGTTCGGTACTTGACAGCCAGCACAAACACTGGTGTCTTTTTCTATTTCAGTATAGGATGTAATTTGGTACTCACAATTTCCTTTCACATAATATGCAAATTGGTATGAGAAGTAGCTATTTGTAGCTATGGCACTTTTATGTCTTATTAAGGTTTTTTTTTTTAATTCTCATGACAAGTTTTACATGGACTAATGGTTGTTAATGGCTTTTAAAAATATAAAATTTACCTTATATGAGTTCATTAAATGATAAAATAATTTTTTCACTGTTTTAAAACTTGTGAATATCTTCTATTCTGAAAATAGTATGATAATGTCACAAATATGTTTTCAGACACTTATGCTTCTTAATTGCTTTAGAGTGGATATAATTTAATTTTAAAATTCTCTTGTTCTTCATTGCTTATAGCATTACAAATGTTTTGCAACCCTAAAGAATAACTCATAATTTAGTGACAATATACTCTACCACAGCTAGCCAACAGGTATATAAAGAGTCTTTTGAAATTGTTAGTAAATATTTTTTTCTTTTTCGTAATTACTGATCAATTAGAGAGAAAGGGAGACATTGATTTATTGTTCCACTTATTTATGCACTCGTTTGTTGATTCTTGTATGTGCTCTGATCCGGGATGGAGCATGCAACAATGCATATCAGTATGACCTTTTAACCAGCTGAGCTACCTTCCAGAGCTACAGATTTTTCATGATAAAGAGGGAAACTGTTTACTACATTTAGTAATAACACACAGGTCAAAGATTGTCATGTAGTATTTTAGTAATGTAAAACACTTTAATTTGTATCTTAAAGCTCCCTGGAGACTTGCTTTCTCTCCTGTCATGTCAGGTCATAGGAAGATGAGACCTTTGAGAGGAAATAGGTCATAGGGATAGAGCCTTTAAGATGGAACAGTTGATATTATAAGGAAAAACAATGAGAAAGCACGCTTCCTCTTTCTCTGTAATATGAGGTCACAGGAAGAAGATGGTCAATTGCACACTGGGAAGAGAATTCTCACTAGCCCCCAATTAAGCTAGTATCCAATTTGAATTTTCAAGTACCCAATTTTGAACTTTCCAAGTTCTACAACTTTGAAAATTTCTATTGTTTAAGCCATTCAATTTATTGTAATTTTTAGTTGTAATTTTAAAATATATTTTGATTATGCTATTACAGTTGTCCCATTTCCCCCTTCACTCCCCTCCACCCTGCATACCCTCTCCCACCCACATTCTCCCCTTTAGTTCATATCCACGTGTCATAAGGTTTTTAGCTTCTACATTTCCCATACTATTTTTACTCTTCCCCTATTTTCTACCTACCATCTATGCTACTTATTCTGTGTATCCCCCCCTTCAACTCCACTGTTGCTAACCCTCAACATGATCTCCATTTCTGTGGTTCTGTTCCTGTTCTAGCTGTTTGCTTAGTTTGCTTTTGTTTTTGTTTTAGATGGGGTTGTTAATAATTGTGAATTTGCTGTCATTTTATTGTACATATGTTGTATCTTCTTTTTATTAGGTAAGTCTCTTTAGCATTTCTTATAATAAGGGACTGGTGATGATGAACTCCTTTAACTTGACCTTATCTGAGAAGCACTTTATCTGCCCTTCCATTCTAAATGAAAGCTTTGCTGGATAGAGCAATCTTGGATGTAGGTTCTTCACTTTCATGATTTGGAATACTTCTTTCCAGCCCCTTCTTGCCTGTAAGGTCTCTTGAGAAATCAGCTGATAGTCTGACGGGAGCTCGTTTGTAGATAACTGTCTCCTTATCGCTTGCTGCCTCTAGGATTCTCTCCTTCATTTTAATCTTGGGTAATGTAATTATGATGTGCCTTGGTGTATTTTCCCTTGGGTCCAGCTTCTTTGGGACTCTCTGAGCTTCCTGGATTTCCCAGAAGTCTATTTCCTTTGTCAGACTGGGGAAGTTCTCCTTTACTATTTGTTCAAATAACTTTTCCACTTGTTGCTCTTTCTCTTCTCCTTCTGGTATCCCTGTAATTCAGATGTTGGGACAATTAAAGATGTCCTGGAGGTTCCTAAGCCTCTCCTCATTTTTTTTTTTAATTCTTCTTTCTTCATTCTTTTCTGTTTGGTTGTTTCTTTCTTCCTTCTGTTCCACTTCATTGATTTGAGTCCCAGTTTCCTTCCCATTGCTATTGGTTCCCTGTACATTTTCCTTTATTTCACTTAGTGTAGCCTTTATTTATTCATCTAATTTGTGACCAAATTCAACCAGTTCTGTGAGCATGCTGATTACCAATGTTTTGAACTGTGCATCTAATAGGTTGGCTATTTCTTCATCGCTTAGTTGTATTTTGTCTGGTGCTTTGATCTGTTCTTTCATTTGGGGCATTTTTGTTTTAGCATGCCTGTTACATAGTACGGGGCGGAGCTTTAGGTATTTACCTGGGCAGGGCAATCCACACACATGCGTTGTGATGCTGTTTGTGGGGGAGGGATCCGAGTCGGAACAATGGCACTTGCTCTGCTCTCTGCCAGATTTCAGTCACTTCCCACGCTACCCACAATCAAACTGAGCCCTTCTGATGCAGATTCCTGGTGGGTGGGCTTATGTACATTCTAACATTCTGTGGGTCTCTCCAAGGAACTCTCCTGTGGGGCTGGGAGTTTCTCCTACTGCTGCCTCAATGCTCACTGGTGTTTTCAATCAGAGGTTTGAGGCTTTATTTCTCTGCGCTGGGGACCTGGGTTGCGTGGTCTATCTTGCTCCCCTATTGTTCCTCACAGTTTATCTGTGCACAAATGTGGGACAGCCCACTCCACCAGTTGCCACCTCGATGGGTCCTCCAGCTGCAGCCTTGCCTGCCCCAGTCCTCCATCCACAGCCTTGCTGTGAATACTCTCTGCCCCACTGCCTATTTCCACCCCTCCTACCAGTCTGGATGAGCATTTCTTCTTTAACTCCTTGGTTGTGGGACTTCCATAAAGTTCAATTTTCTGTCAGTTCTGGTTGTTTTCTGTTTTTAAATTGTTGTTGCCCTTCTTTTGGTTGTACCAAAAGAAGGTACGGTGTGTCTATCTACTCTTCGATCTTGGCCAGAAGTCCCAATTTACTGTAATTTTGTTATAGCAGCCTGGTCTGATGATGTTTATTAATGGAAACTGAGTTCCTAATGTATGCTATATCTACTATAAAGTGCTAGAGCTAAAATGCTAGAGAGAAAAACAAGAATAATGAACCAAGCCAATAATTAACCAATTAAAGGATCAGGAAATCCCACAAAACCCAAATATGGTCCTTTGTTTTATTAAATTTGTAACTTTGTGGCAGAAATAAGCATTGGTTGAATAATCACACATGCATAAATTTCCAGCGCAGTATGTCTGACAAAGTGAAACATGTAGTAGAACATGACAGAAGGGAATGTGATGTGCAGAGAGGACCTAGAAGATGCCAGTGTGGCTAGGATGCAGAGAAAGGTTCCATGTAGTGCAAAATAAAGTTGTGGGGAATACAGAGTAGAGAAATGAGAAGATCCTAAAAGGTTTTACTCCAGGGGAAATATGATCTGATTGACATTTTCACAAATTCTCCTGATGACTTCTCACAGTAGCAATTTTATTTATAATAATTCAGTTCAAAATATTTTATATTTTATTTTTTATACTTTGTTCTATCAACAGAAAAAAATGCCTTTTAGGATAAGCTATTTTGAAATATGTAATTTAATTTTTAAATATTTTGGTATTTTTTGTTTTTTAATTCATTTACTAAGTTTATTTTATTGTAGTAAATAGCATACTCTGTATAATTTTCATATTTTGAAGTTTGTTGATACTGGTTCTAAAGCCCTACATACGGTTTATTTGGACATATTTTTCATATGCATTTGACAGTAATTTCTATCATTCAGTTGTTTCAATATTCTATACCAGAATATTAGGATACTCTTGAGAACTGTTGATAACACAGTTAGTTGTAGCATAGAACATACATCGGGAGCAGCAGAAATTCACAGTATGGGTCCTAATTATGCTACTGGGGTTGAAGAAGATTGATTAACTTTAGAAATAGAAAACTATGTATCTTTTAAAATAACTTTTTAATATGTAGTTTCTTAGTGAAGAATCTATTATTTTGAAATATTCTCATTCTCTTGAAGATGAATTTTATATAGTTAACTGTTAATTTTATCAAGCAGCTAGTACATAAGACCCATTTAATCTTGCTTATCTTGTATAGGTTATTTGTTATATCCTTCATCTCTGTCTCATGTATGTCCTCTTCACTATTTTTAGTCATTGCTTATTACCACAGTCATCTCACGATAGTATCTCTATGGCTTCTGCAGTTTGAAGAGTTATACTGGCATGTACAAATTTAAGTGAAGAAATTTATGCTAATTGTAGTATCATTGCAATAGACAATACCTTTTTCTTTTAATATTCAAAGCAAGTAACTAATGAGAATTGTTTTTTTGAAGCAGACACCAGCCAGCAGTGTCCACATCATTATGGATGAATTAAAACATACACATGGAGACTGAATCTGGTGGAGGAAATAGGACAACAGCATGGCTTTTCTCTCAAGAGGAGCAAAAGCTGTGGCCTCCCCCATGACAGGCCTTTATTCTAAAATTTCTCCTCCCATTACAAGATGGTTCTTCCTCACTCTCCCAGTTACAACAAAGGAGCCAATGCCCCTCATTACATCCCAGAAGAAGGATATTAGCAAATGAATAGGCAGCCTGTTACACTGGGCCCAAGGTTTAGCACTTGCAGGGTGAGGGAATTTTTAGCAAACAGCAAACCTCCAAACACCTTAGGTATATTGCAAATCTGATTACCCACAAGAGAACCTATCTGTGGGCGTGGGTCCTGTGCATCTCCGAGTGAGAGTTTGGCCCACACCATGCAGAAGGGTCTGCCACATTTTTTCCAAAAGAAATAGGAAGAAGCAAAACTATTATTTACATTTTTATAGATAATAAAAGAAAACTAAGATATAAACAAACTAAAATTTTATTTTAACATACTAATACAGTATTAAAATATTGTGCTGGGCCCCCTACTATCAAATGTCTTTGTAAGTTTAGCATAACTGATTGGTATTTTGATATGTTGTATTTTATAATTAGATTTTCTTTTAGTCATTGAAATAATCACCATTGCACTCCTCATGTAATTGTAAAAATACACTCATTTACTGAGGTATTTGTTTAGTACAAACAAATACCTCACTATGTACAAAACATTATAATAAACACAAAATCATTAACATTTTTCCTGACTTTTAACCAGAGGAAAGATGTTATATTTAAATACAATGTTAATTGTTATGAGTTAAAAAATGCAGTAACACTTTAACTTTTTGTTAGTTACACAGTACCATGTTACAAAGTATCACCAAACTTAGAATTGTAAAACAACACATATTATTCCCTACTTTATTTACCTGTAAAGTTCAACAGTAATTTCAATTAATTTTTTAAACTTATTGTGTCTTATAGTTTGTGACTAAGTAATAGACCAAGACTGCAGTTATCTGAAAGTTTGAATAGAGCTGAAGTAGCCTTGGCCAGGATTCTTACTAACATGGTTTTTGGCTCCTTGCCTCAGTTCTTTATTCATTATGATTAGAAAGCTTCAATTCCTTATCAAGGGGACTCTTCATAAAAATGTCTTGGCTTCCCTTTAACAAGGAAGCTAACTTCTCCCTGAGTGAGTATTGTATAATAGGACTATCTCTTGAGACTTAGCTTTAGAAGTCACATATCATCATTTCTGACATAATTTATTACTCACAGAAACAATCCCTGAAACACAGGGAAGAGGGAATAATGCAAGAGCATGAAAATCAGGAAGTAAAATCATTGAGAACCACCTTGATGCCTATCTTCTATAGGGTTAAACATTCTTAAATGCAAATATGACTTTCAACAACCTAATCCAAATAATTCTGTGATGTTCTACCTGTAAATGATATAATCTAAATTATTTTGCAAAATGTAAAAGACCATTGAGTAAGATCCTTTAATTATCAATGGGCCTATCTTTTGCCCTATTGATGATAACACAAGTCTCTACTTTATCATCTCCTAGTTTCTTGCATATGATAGTGATGGTGATAATGATGATGATGATAATGTTATATTTTTAATGCAACTTAATTTGGCATTTTGTCTTAGAATCTGATGTAATTATTTTATCTACATTAACTAATTTAGACTTCAAAATATCTTCATGAGACTTTCACTATTGTTAAAGTTGAAGGGGGGGAAAAAACAACAACACTGGTTCACAAAACCAGTAAGTAGTAGCAGCAAATTAAGAATGTTAAATTAATTAATTTATATTTGGTTGTTTGCAGTTTTACTCAACTAATTATAACAATCATAGTATGCCAACTATTCTCTGTCTTATTCACAATACACTCCTTATTTTGGGAATGATCGTCTGAGTTTCTCTGCACTTGGAAATTTCTAACAACTTAGAAATTTCTATTCACTTATCTATCATAGTTTAACTTAAACATTTTTTCTATTATGCCCAAATATAGACATGTGTTATCTTTGTTTTAGGTATCTCTGTATTTCATGCATATCCAATTATTTTACTGGGTTTTTTTTACTTACAAGTTTTGCTAAAAGATTGTTATTGAAGGAAATGACTGAGCTGGTTTTAAAAGATTAGAAAGGAAAGGATCAAGATATAGAACTATAGCACATATATAAAAACAAGATGGTATTTGAAATGTTCATACTACTAATAGCTATGTTTTGAATGCTTAAAAGTAAAAGGCATAGTTTCAAGCAACTTTAAATATATCACAGGATTTACCTTATAATTCTATGTAGTCTATGCTGTCATTGTCTCTAGTTTACATAAAACAAAAATGAGACATACATACAATGATCTAAAACCAGATGGTAATTCAAAATCTATACCTTTAGATCAGTTATTTGATAAATTTTATTAGGATTTGACCTAGATTTCATTTAATAGATCATAAGAGGCCAGGGGAGATTTTAACATAGGAATGAATATTCTAATAATATCATATCAATTTATTATTTTTGCTGTAGATAATTGAGTTATGGACAGTCTGGAAGCAAGGAGAGGATGCAGTTTATAAATCATAAGACATTATAACATTCTAAAATAGGGGAAACATTTATATGCTTTTCAGTGGACTTTTAGTGACATTTTTATGAATCATGAAGCACACAATAAAGATAAAAGACTGAATTATAAAATAATGATCTTAGTTTCTGTAGACCAAACCAGTTGAAAAGTTGAGGCCCAGGTCTTGCTTGAGATTGTGTGACAACTCAATGGCAAAGCCTACATAGGGAGAACTCGAATCTAACAGTCTTTTTTTTTTTCTCATTAAAACCCAGTTAGTCATTAGTAAGAAACTTCTTGCAACAGAAAGAGAAGTTTAACTTCCAGATCTATGAAAATGTGAAATAATTAAAATAAGTTGATGTTTGAAATAAATCTCTGGTTAATAATTAATACCATGTCAAATGATATACCACTCTTCAGACTGAAAAATAAGTGTCAGTAGGTAGTATTAGATATACCTTCAAGGGTTTTCTTTTGTGTTTGTCTTTACATAATACTGGGTTTCTAAATTTTAAAATACTTCACAATTTATTATTATTGTTGTTATATTTTCCAGTATAGAGAAGAAAATTTTGTTTTTCATTTAAGTGTAAAAATATTTCATATACCTATACTAAAATAACAGTGTAGTATCAGATAAGAAATATCTGAATAATTTTCTAACATACATTCTAGCAACATATTTATTGTAATAATGGATCTTCTGCAAAAAACCTCAAGTGCCAAGTGTAGACGAGATGAAATCTGATTCCTCTGCTCTCACATTGCAGAAAATGAAAGTTATCCATGATATTTGAACTCCCATGCTCTCCATCATTTCTAAGTTATACACTGATAATACTATAAAACCCTATGCCATAAAAGTAAGACTTTTATAAGATTTATGTACTTTGCTAGTGATCCTTTCACCTTTCAGACTCTTTCAAATATGCTTCATATCAATTTTGACACAAAATCATTATGAGATAAACTTGGTTCATGGGAAGGTAACAGGTGGTCTGTGTTAAGTGTCCCCACACAGTGGACTATTAATACCACTATGGCTTGTTGCAACACTGAAGTCAGAGGTTGAGTCTGAATAGAGATGAAATTCTATTACATAATGTTGATGGAAAATCCAATACTCCTAGCTGGAAGGAATATCTTCTTCATTAAAGTTCTCACAGTAATTTACCTGTCTAGCTTCTATGGTGCTTTCCACTTTCCACCTTGTATTTCTGTTACTCACAAACTTATTTTTACAAAAAAACCTCTTGAGAACAGAATTTTGGTCTTATTTGACTTTGCATTTCACTGAGAATATAGAATGATAGATAAAAATATTATAAAATATTTGTTAAATTCAACCAAATTTTGTTAAGTGCATAAGTGAAATGAAATTTTACCATTATAGACATGCAAAAGATAATTTCAGAGTATATATTTTGCTTGCCTTTTACTTAAAACAAAGTTTTTTACAAGTTGAACAAGTCAGGGTCAATGAGAGAAACAGAATCATAGGAGATATATATTAAAATATGTATTTCAAGGCATTTATTTACGCAAATGTTGGAGTAGGCGAGGTAAATCCAGAACTGGTAGACCAGGATGTGAGGAATTACAGGCTGGGACTCTCAGGCTTCAACTGGAACTCCTACCCACAGGTGGAATTTCTTCTTCTTCAGGGAAACCTCAGTTCTGCTTTTAAGGCTTTTCAACTAATCAAAACGGGACCATACGGATTATCTAGGATAATCTCCCTTTAAGTCAATAGCCTGTATGAACTTTAATCACATCAACCAAATACCTTCACAGCAAAACCTAGATTAGTCTTTGATAGAGTAACTGCAGATTATAGTTTAGCCAAGTTCCTAAATAACAAAGGTTGAGAAATTGATGGTGCCATCCATATCAAATCGTACACAATGATTAGGAATCATAAACCAGTTTTGACAGACAAACATGGACAGAATGTCAAATCATATTTAGAATAATCCAATAAATCCTCCTCCCATGATATCGTCCCAGGTTAGCTGAATTCTAAAGTTTCATTTCTCCAGATGCAAAATCTGCCTAACATTTTGTCACCAACTTCAGGTGGAGGGGTCCATAGGGCCACCCTCATTTTGGCACGCCATATTGTAGAGATCTGTTTTTCTCTTAAGCACATAAGTCTGCAACCTATTTCCAAATTGATTTCCCCTCCTGTGATATTCTGCTGGAAGCTCCTAATTATGTCCAGAGACTACCTGGACATGTAAAGAGTAAAATTTTACCTGATGCCCCAGGGTGTCTACAAATTTTGTTTTGAAACTTCTGTGACAAATTTTCTACTGAGCGATACTTAACATTCTTATTTTTCAATAAGGAGATAACTTTTGAATTAACTGATTTGTTTCTGAAGCTTTGCAAATTGTCTTTTCTGACTATGGACTTATTACTGTCCTTAAACATTTTTATTTTTTCACCTTTGGCTACCTTTAAACAGGATCAAGTGAATACAAATTGCGTAATACATTTCTACTAATAATTGAGTAGATCATTTTAATAGAAGAAAACAAGTTTAAATGGAAGTTGAGCAAGAGTGCTATTTCTTTTTATTCCATTAATGAAATAGGTCTTTCACAATAGTCATCGGACCCTGAAATGATCAATTTTGTACTATTGCCATTGAACTTTGAGATCTAGTAATGTTACCGGACGGGCACAGGCCAGGAGTTGTCTGCCACAGGCCAGCCTATATTGTGTGGGTTTTTGAGTTTGCACGGGAAAGATTTCACAACACCAGTCCAGGTGATTTTCATAGTATGTGTATTGAGTCTGGGGTTGGGGAAACAAAGGAAGGGTTTAGGGTAAAACAAGTAAGATGAGAGAGTCTAGGCAGTGCTCTGATTTGGTTCCCTAGACAAGTTATAGGAAAGGAGTGAGCCAAGTCAGGGCTGCTTTTTCCTCATTTTGAAGTCAGAGAAAAAGGGGGCCTTGGAGACAGGATCAGGGTGTAAGCTCAGGTTGAGCTGCTGCTGCCCACTGCCTCCCTGGTTGCAAGACTCCTAGAGACTCAGAGTTTAAGAGGTAGTAAAAAGTTCATGCCCAGGAAGGGCATAGGCATGTCTTTGTCCTGAAGGCTTTTTATCTTTTCTCTGTGGGTGAGAATCTTAGGGGAGGGTGTCAGCAGAATATTCGACTTTCCAGTTGTATTTATAATATACCAATGTGTCAAAATGAGGGAGGATGGAACTGGGAATATTCTTTGCTCCACTGCACTGTTTTTCTTTTATGGTGAGCCTGCCTGGCTTTTAATGGGGTCTTTGTTATTTGTTCCCCTGACTTCATCTGTCCTTAGCTTTAGCTGGCACAAATAACATTAATTGGGTCTCTTTTGATTTCCCAGACTAGGGAGTTTTAAGCTGTGTATTCTTTGTTTAGGGAGGAGAGTTATAAACCATTCACTGTCAAGTGGCTTGGTTAGAAAAGATAAGTGCATGTGATTCACCAGCTGGCTGTAAGTTGCTCAAACTGTTGGGCATTGTTTAATTTTTTTCCATTCCACTTGTCCGGGAATTCTCTTAGCTTCTTACTATACTGCTTCAGTCACTCAAACTCAGGCATAAGATGAAAATTATTCAATACTAAATATGTTGTAAGGCTGATGTACTTAGAAAATGACAGGCCAAAGAATAATTATTTTCTGTGCTATTTTCCATGGAAACACAGAGATATTAAACAATACATTTCTTTGACTTTATTAGGTCTTTTCATAAAACTTAAAAAAACTCCATGTACCACAAAAGGTTATCATCTTAGATGGAAAGTCATAGCATTTGAAAACCTTTCTAAATATTCTGGGTATGATGTTTGCCTAACCTTGCATAATTGACATTTTCCTATTTGACCGTAGTGGGAAATTATGTTTTCTGCCTCCAGACATTGATATACCTAGAACTAATATTCTTTGTCAACGAAGTAAATGTGCTGTTGGTGATCTGTGTTTTTAAACATAGACAGCATTAACAATACAATCCTTGCCAAATATAACGCAAAATGATTTCAGGATTGAGGAGAATAGACAGAAATACAAGGAATAACGTGTGGAATTGCTTATGGAATATAACATATATTTTCATCTTAAAGATGTATCAATTACTTATATTTAACCCAACTATACAATATATAACTAAAACTACAATAAGAAAGGAAAAAATATGTCCATATTAAAATAGTGTGTTGTTAGCAAACACAAAATAAGTATAGGGGAAAAGTGTACATGTCCCAGTTTTTAAAGACAAATAAAACTTTTCTGCTGTTTCTACAGCACCAATTTGAAGATCTTTTGTCTCATTTAACTCTAGCCAATAGGATTTAAGTCTGGAGTCCACCATTTTATAACCTCTATTAATAACAATATAATTAAAAGTGGAAAGTAAACTGTATTATGTTACTGCTACTGTTGTAGAAAAGGAAGCCAATGTTCCTCATAATTATAGGGTTCTGTTAAATAGCAAATGGCAAGTTTTATAAAAGTATCAATCTTATTTTCTATTTCAATGAGAATAAGTGTAATCTACTGATGTTTGCTTTTGTATAATTGCTGTTATATTGTTCTCTAGGGCTTGCATTTTCATCTTAATAATGATGCCTTTCAGTAAATAGAAATCTAATGTGACCATTATAGTTTATTGTTTTTCATACTATTTGTATCCGATCAAAGGAAACTATACCCACCCAAGTTTACAAAGAGGTGTTATAGAGTTTTAACACACACGTGGATATTTTATCAAGTTTTAGCTAAGTACTGTTCATACCCTTTCTTAATTGTCAAGATGTATTTTTGTCCATTAATAATTCTAATTATTTCAGCACAATTTATTGAAAAGACATGTCTTCCCTTACTGAATTACTTAGCAACTTTGTCAGTCGATTGATTATACATGCAGGGGTCTGTTTTTAGTTTCTGTCATTTCATTGATCCATATATCAGCCTTTATTTTAAAGTAAACCTTGGAACTCAGTCTCCTTCATCAATATTTTTTGGCAGTTATAAGTTTCTTAACTTTATTTAAAATACCTCAAATATCTTTTAATCAGTTATCAGTTTCTACAAGTTCCTGGTGAAATTTCATTGGGACTATGTAGAATCAACATTATGAAGTTTCAGACATGAATATCTTATTTACACTGAGTCTACTAACTTAGAAAATTATGTATCTCTATATAGGGCTCTTGTGATTTCGGAAATTTGTAGTTTAAGTATTCAGTCCTTTAACACATTTTTTCAATGTATCCTTAAATATTAAATATTAATGCTTAGAACATCATGTTCCAAGCATGTATTGTATGTATATATGTATAACTATATTTATATGTGTGTATATGCATATATATAAATTTAGTTAATTTAGAGAAATTGGCCTTGTATCCTGTGATCATGTTAATATATTATCTCATGTAATTTTTAAAGACTTTTTGAATTTTTGTGTACACATAATTATAGGACCTGGAAATTAAAACGTGTTTAACTCTTTATTTCCAATCTGTGCACATTTTATTATTTATTTTGTCTTGTGGCACTGGCAAGGAATTCTATGAAATGTTGAATGGAAGTGAAGAGAGTGAATGATCCATGTCTTAAACACTATTTTAAAGGAATATTTAAGTAATTTTCTTTCAAGTATGATAAATAGAAGGAATAGGCATGTACCAAAGTTCATATATTAAAAAGAGGGAGATTTTTTATTGTGTTGTGTTTTCAGCATCATATCTGAGAACTTTTACTTAATTCAATCTGAAGAAGATATTGTCCTGTTTTCTTCCAAAAGTTTTATATTTCTAGCTTTTACATTTAGGTCTGTGATATTTTTTGCATTAATTTGTATATATAGTAGGAGGTGTTTAAATAATTTTGTTTATGTAGATATATAATTATTTCACATATTTGTTTAAAAGTCTACCATTTCCATTTTTCTTAGTAACTTTGTGAAAAATAAGTTGATTATGTTATGAAGATATATTTCTGGAATCTCAATTCTATTCCATATACCATTATGTCTATCCTTAAACCGGTACCATGCAGTGTTGATTATTGTAGATTTATACTTTATAGTAAGTTTTGAAATCAAGAGGAGTAAGCTTTTCAATTTTGTCTGAAAAATATCCTGCTGAGATTTTGATAGAGATTTTATTGAACATATAGCTCAATTTAGGGAGAATCATCATCTTAACAATCTTGAGTTTTCTACTCCATCAATGTGAAATATCTCTCCATTTATTAAGATTTTTAAGTTCTTTCAGTAATATTTTATAGTTTTTAGTATATGAGTCTTGTACTTTTGTGAATTTTATTACTGTTTTATTCTTTTTAATGCTCTAAGGATGAAATTGATTTTTAAGTTCACTTCCAGATTTTTATTGCTAGTCAGTCTCTCTCTCTCTCTCTCTCTTTCTGTGTGTGTGTATAAATACTGTATATTGATCTTGTATATAGTGACATCAATAAATTAGCTTAGTAGTTCTAAGTAGGGCCTTTCTTAGGATTTGCTTCAGTAGAATCAATTGTGTATAAATAATGACATTTTATACTTATTTCTTCCCAATAGATACCTTTAAATCTTCCTTTTTTAATTTATTTTTTTCACACCTCACTTTTCCTACTGATTCCACTGGTTACAACCATGATATTGAAGAAAAGTAACAAAAGCAGACATCCTTGAGCCATTCCTTATTTTAGGGGTCATGCATTCAGTCAATCTTTAAGTGTGATGTCACCTGTAGAATCTTCATAGATATCTATTGTAAAACTGAGAAAGATCTGTTGAATTCCCAGTTTACTGAATGCTTTTTGTTAGAGTAGTTTTAGCTTCAATGCAAAACTGAGGGGAAAGTACAGAGATTTCCTTTACCACTCCCCCACATCAACTACCATACATCATAGCTTTCCCAATATCAACATTCTTCACCAGAATAGTACATTTGTACAACTGATGAACATCATTATCTCCTGGAGTCCAGTTTATATTATGGTTTACTCCTGGTGTTATATATACTTATAGGTTTGGACAAATCTACAATGACATGTACTCATTGTTATAATGTCATACAGAGCAGTTTCAGTGCCCTAAGAAACCTTGGGCTTCAAGAAACAGTGTACATAGGACAATGATGGATGCTTCAGTACTCTTCAAAGTAGGCACCTTGGGACATCTCACTGTTCTCCCAATCACCATCAGCTGTCCCATTATATTTTCCTGGATCTTATCAACAGTCTGAGATCTCTTCCCTTTCAAAGGTGTTTTTAGTTATGAGAATAGCCAAAGTCACAGGGCGCCATATCTGGGCAGTAGAGAGGCTGAGTCACCTGCATGATTTGATGTTTTGCCAAGAAGTTCTGTTCAAGGTGTGATGCATGAGCAGGTGCATTGTCAATGATGAAGCTGCCAATCACCAGATGCCCAGAGCTGTCACCTTCTGAATTGCACAAATCATTTAACACATGCACATTCCAAGCTTCTCTCCTTGGCTGCCAGGTACATTGATGCCACTCAGATTCTCTCATTATGTTAACGATGACTGGAATTTTTCCATACAGACCTCATTGTATACCATTGGATTCCACTGACAAATCATATTTGGTTATTTTGTATAATAAGCTTTACAGATTGCTAAATTTGTTTTGATATCACCTTGTTAAATTTTTCTAAATCTATAATCATGATCAACATCAATCTGTTTTTTGTTATTGTTATTGTTATATTCTTTTGTTTTTCTTTGCATTTCTTTGTCTGACATTTATCTCAGGGTAATATCTGTCTCCTAAAAGGTGTGGAAAAAATGATTCATCCTTCTCTTTGTCCTCTGTTGTTATTATTTGTATTTGAAATGTCTGATATGCAGGCATACCTCATAATATGTAAATTTGCTTTATTGTGTTTCATAAGTGTTGTGATTTTTAAAATAGAAGGCAAAGCCCATCACCAGTAAAAAGATTATGACTCACATTTTTGCAATACTCACTTTATTATGGTGGACTGGAACAAAATCCACAATATTTTTAAAGTATGCCTATAATTGATGCATTAACTCATCTGGCCTAGACTTCTTTGTGGATAATTTTCTAATTATTATTGCCTTTTGCAATTTGTCATGGGTCTATTTATTTTTGTATTTGTTATCTAGTCAGGTTTAGTTATTTGTATCTCTCTATGACCCTGTCCATTTCATTTTTCTAATTTGTTAGCATATAGTTTTCATAATATTCCCCTATAATCCTTTTAATTTCTGTAAATTAAAATGTCCTCTTTCTAGTTTCTTATTTTCTTTATTTTATTTACTCTCTGTTTTCTTTTTAAGTCCAATTATAAGTGTATTGATATTTTTCAAAAAAAATCATCTTTTGGATTCACTTATTTTTCTGTTTATTTGCATTTCATTGATTTCTACATGGTCCTTATGTCTCCTTTCTTATGTATCAATTGGGTGCAATTTGTTTTATTTGTCAGTTTTTAAATCAGAATATTTAGTTTTTTAGTTTAGACATTTTCTCAATATCAAGGAGGGGTTGAAAAATAAAGTTTCCCTCCAGCACTATTTAAGCTGCGTTCCACAAATACTGCTATGTAATGTTTTCATTTTCCTTTAGTTTTAAAAGATTTCTATCCTTTTCCTCTGTGCTTTTGTTTTCTTGACCCATGGGTTACTTAGAAGTGTTACCCCACAAAATGAGAGTGTATTTCCCAATCCTATTACATTCTGTTTTGATTCTGTGTTGATCAGAAAACTTATTTTGTATGATTTCACTTTACTAAAATTTGTTTCATACCAGTGCATGTATTTTCATTTGGAGAATATTCCATGCACATTTAGAAAATGTTTATTACATATTGTTTGGAGGACTGTTTTACTGATATGTTAGAATCAGTTGATCAATTGTGTGGAGCAAATATCCCGTATCCTTGTTTATTTTCTGGCAAACTGTCATGTTCCTTATTGTGTCAGCTATTAATGTCTCCAACTGTTATTGTTGAATTATCTATTTTCCCTTCAGATTTTTTAGTGCATGCTTTATATAAAATCTGGGTCTATGTTATCATGTGCATAATTGCTTATAGTTTTTATTTCTTTATTTTAAGCATGTAAAGTGGTATCTCATTGTAGTATTTTAAGGCGAGAAATGTATTTACCTATTTTTATTATTTTAATATTTTATAGTTTATAATATTAAAGTTGTCACAATTATTTCCCTTATGCCCCCTCCCAGAAGTCCATCCCACAGTGCCACAGTCAACACTCACAACTTTGTTTATGACCATGGGTCTTTTCTAATTCTTTCACCTTCTTTCTGCCTGTCTCAACTTCCTCCCTCTTCAGTTATCAGTCTGATCCCTGTTTCTGTGCCTGTAATTCTGTTTTGCTAGTTAGTTTATTTTGTTCATTTATTGCAGTTATAAGTGAGATCACATGGTATTTTTCTTTAATTGACTGGCTTATTTCACTTAGCATAATAGTCTCCAGTTTCAACCATGCTGTCACAAAAAGTAGGAGTTCCTTCTTTTTAACTGCTGCATAGTATTCCATTGTGGGTGTACCACAGATTTTTTATCCACTTATTTATGGATGGGCACTTAAATCATGGCTATGTAAATAACCCTCTATGAACATAGGACTGCATATATTCTTCTGAATTAATATTTTGGGATTCTTTGGATTTATTCCCAGAAGTGGATTGCTGGGTTAAAAGCCAGTTCCATTTTTAATTTTTTTGAGGAAATTCCATAAGGTTTTCCAGAGTGGTTACATTAGTTTGCATTCCTACTAACAGTGCACTAGAATTCCCTTTTCTCCATATCCTCACCAGCACTTGTTGTTTGTTGATTTATCGATGTTAGGTATTTTGGCAGGTATGAGGTAGTATCTCATTGTTGTTTAATTTGTATCTCTCTGATGGCTAGTGATGTTGAGCATATATTTATGGATCATCTGTATGTCCTCCTTGGAGAACTGTTGATTCAGGTCCTTTATTCACTTTTAATTGGATATTTTGTCTTCCTGCTGATGAATTATATAAGTTCAAAAATTAATCCCTTAACAGATGAATCATTGACAAATATATTCCCCTATAGTTTGTATACACTTTTCATTTTGTTGGTGGATTCTTTTGTGATGCAGAAGCTTTTAAGCTTGATGTAGTCCATTTGTTTATTTTTTATTTTGCTCCCCTTTCCATAGGATGTGTATCAGCAAAAATATTGCTGTGAGAGGTATCTAAGGTTTTACTGCCTGTATTTTCTACTAAAAGTTGTATGTTTTCATGACTTACATTTATTTACTTATATGTCTTTTATTTATTTTGAGCTTTTATTTATTTTGAGCTTTTGTGTGTGTGTGATGCAACTTGGTGGTCTTATTTCATTTTTTGCACATACCTGTTTAATTTTCTCAAGACCATTTATTAAAGAGACAGATTTCACACCATTGTAAGTCCTTGTCCCCTTTGTCAAATATTAATTGACCATAAGGCATGGGTTCATTTCTAGGATCTCTATTCTGTTCCAATGATTTATATATCTTTTCCTATGCCAGGCTGTTTTGATTACAGTGGCTTTGTAATATATAAATTACAGGTACAAGGTATAGTGTTACTTCAAATTTTGTCCTTTGTTCTCAAGCTTACTGAGGCTATTTGGCTTTTTCTGGTTCCATATATATTTTTGGCATATCATATCTACATCTCTGAGATATGCCATTGTATTTCAATAGGGCTTGCTTTGACTCTATAGACTGATTTAGATAGTATGGATATTTTAATGATGTTAATTCTTCCAATCCATGAACATGGTATGTTTCCACTTATTTTTATTTCTTCAACTTCTTTCTTTAGTGTTCTACGGTTTTCTTAGTACAGGTCTTTTACCTCGGTGGTTAAATTTATTCCTACTTACATTATTTTTCTGTTGCAATTGTTAATGGGATTTTGTTCTTAGTTTCTCATGGTTTATTGTTGTGTATAAAAATGGCACTTTTTTATGTCTTTTTAAAATAATCTTGTATTCTTATTTTTTAATTATATTTTATCATGTATGTTATTACATTTGTCCCAACTTTTCCCTCTTTGCCACCCTCCAGAAAGGCCCCCTACTCTCTCAGGGAGTCCCCACATTTTCATCCATTTCCATGTAACACATATATGTGTTCTTTGGCTACTCTATTCCCTATGCTATATTTTACAACCCAATGACTATTTTATAACTCTTAGTTTGTACTTCTTAATCCCTTCACCCTACCCCCTTCCAATCAGGCAACCATCAAAATATTTTCTGTATCTATGATTCTCTTTCTATTCTACACATTAGTTTGTTTTGATTTTTTAGATTCAATTGTTGATAGATATATCTCTGTTGGCATATTAATGTTCATACTTTTGACCTTCTTAAAGATCTTTAACACTTCATATAATACTGATTTGAAGGTGATGAACTCCTTTATCTTTTTCTGGCTGTGGAAGCTTTCTAATTGTCCTTTGATTCAAAATTATAACTTTGCTGAGCAGAATAGTTGTTGTTGCAGGCTTTTGCTTTTCATCACTTTGATTATTTCTTGCCACTCCTTATGGCCTGCAAAGTTATTTTTGAGAAATGAGCTGACAGTTTTATGGGGGAATCTCTTGTAGGTAACTAATTGTTTTTCTCTTGCTGCTTTTAAGATTCTCTCCTTGTATTTAACCTTTAGCATTTTAATTATATTTGTTGGTCTGGGCTTCCTTCAGTTCATCTTGTTTGGGATTCTCTGCACTTCTGGGACTTGCATGTCTATTTCCTTTCCCAAGTTAGGGAAGTTTTCTGTCATTTTTTCAAATAGGATTCAAATTTCTTCTTCTCTCTCTTCTTTGTCTAGTATCCTCATCAGGCAAATGTTGGTACACTTGAAGTTTTCTCAGAGGCTCCTTACACTATCCTCATTTTTTTTAATTCTTTTTTCTTCTCACTCTCCTGATTGGTTCTTTTTTGCTCCCCTATATTCTAAATCACTGATTTAATTCTTCACTTCCAAACTCTACTGTTGATTCCCCATAAATTGTTCTTTATTTCAATTGGTGTATTTTCATTTCTGACTGCATTTTTTATGTTGTTTAGGTATTCATTAAATCCACTCAGCATCATTATAACCAGTGTTTTGAACTCTGCATCTAACAGATTTCTTGTCTGAATTTTGTTTTGTTCTTTTTCTGGAGTTTTGTTCTGTTCTTTCATTTCAGCCATGTTTCTTTGTCTTATTATATCAGCTTCCTTGTATTTGTTTCTATGCATTAGTAGAGCTGCTACATCTCCCAGTCTAGGTAGAGTGACCTAATATAGAAGGTGTCCTGTGGAATCCAATGGCATAACCTCTTATATTCCCCAAGCTGGGCACTCACAACATACTGTGAGTGGGCTGTGTATACTCTCTTTTTGTAGTTGAGCCTTGATTACTGTGGTATGTCCAAGGTCAGCCACTGCCTGTGTTCTGTTAGGGATCACACAGCATAAACTACAAGGTGTTCTGTAAATGGCTGTTGCTTGTTCTGAGGTTGGAGGTGCCCAGGCTAGACCAAGCTTTAAATCAAGGCCAGCTGCTCCTAGTGCTGTGCCTGGACAACTTAGCAAAAGTTATGGGGCTCAATAGAACCAGACAACACTTGTTTGAGAGAATTTAGGAAAATGTGAAGCATGGGTCAGGAAAAGCCATTCATATGGAAAAGCCACTGGAAATAGCATGGGTCAGCCCAAAAGCTGGGTGTTATAGGCCTCCAGGCATTACCAGAGTGGAGCAGTTTGAGCCAGGTGGATGGAGTCTCAGATATGGTACCTGCTTGCTGGCTCTGCGACTCTGTGGAGGGAAGGCTCAAAAACAACAACAAAAAAAAAAGAAAGAAAGAAAAAAAAGAAAAGAAAAAGAAAAGAGAAAAAGAAAAGAAAAAAAGAAAAGAAAAGAAAAGAAAAGAAAAGAAAAGAAAAGAAAAGAAAAGAAAAGAAAAGAAAAACAGAACATTGGACTCTGCTGGCACTTCTGTTTGAGGGAAAGTTCCCCCAGGTCTCACATTGATGCCAATTAAGTTTCTCTTCATATGTCTCTGGTGTTTTTCAGACTGCTGGCCCCATACTGGAGTTCAGAGGGAGTGAATCTAAGTAAGTCTGTGTGGGAGCTCTTTAAGTGGACCTGCCTGGGAATCCAGAGTTTCTGTCTTCCACAGCCTCATTCCTCACAGGTTTTAATAGCCAGAAGTTATGGCAACTTCTCTTCCTGGCACTGAAACCATGGACTGGGGGTTCTGGTGTGAGACAGGGATTCCTCACTCCTGATTTATCTTTCCTCATTTTTAACTACCACTTGAAGGTGTGGGACCCGCCTATTCCACATCTCCGCCTCTCCTACCAGTTTCGATTTGTTTCTTCCCTCATTCAGTAGTTGTAGGACTTCCATTCATCTCAATTTCTGATGGGTAAGGTTGGTGGTTGTTCTATTGTTTAGTTGTAATTGTGATGTGGTTTGACAAAGGGTGAGCCGTATTTACCTATACCACTACCTTGACTTTAATTGCCAATAATTTCTGAATATTATTGATTTTGTATCCTGCTAGATTGCCAAATTCACTTTTGATATAATAGCTTTTTTAATGAAATCTTTAGAGTTTTGTTTTTTGTTTTTTACGTACAATTTTATATCATCTGCAAATAATGAATGTTCTATTTCTTCCATTCCACTTTCGATGCCTTTTATTTCTTTTTCTTGTCTAATTTCTGTGATTAGAACTTCCAATGCCATGTTGAATAGAAGTGGTGCAGTGACATCCCTGTCTTGGTCTCAATCTTAATGCTTGGAATTTTTGTCAAAAGAGTATGGTGTTCTCTGTAGGTTTTGCATATCTAGTCTTTAATATTTTGAGTATGAATGCTCTACTCCCACTTTGCTGTGAGTTTTTATCACAAATAAGGCTGTATTTTATCTAATGCTTTGTCTGCACATTAATATGATGTGATTTTATTTTTCATTTTGTTTGTATCATAATTATTGATTTATGACTATTATACCAACCATGCAGTCCTAGGATAAATTCCACTTGATCATGATGTATGATATTTTTAATGTATTGTTGAACCCAGTTTGCTAATATTTTGTAGAATATATTTGCATCAATATTCATCATGGATGTCAGTCAATAATTTTCTTTCTTTGTTGTGTCTTTACCTGGCTTTGGAGTTAGGATAATGCTGGCCTCATAAAAAGTACTTGAAAGTCCTCTCTGCTTTTGAATTTTTTTGAATACTTTGAGAAGCATAGTTGTAAGTTCTTCTTTGAGTATTTGGTAAAATTTGCATGTGAAGCCATCTGGTCTAGGACTTTGGTTTGCTGGGAGATTTTTGATTACTGCTTCAATTTCTTTAGTTGTAACCCATCTATTCAGGTTTTCTTATTCTTTCTGATTTAGTTTTGGGTGGTTGTATATTTCTAGGAATTTAAACCTATTACCCAGGTTGTCTAATCTGTTGGCATATAGTTATTAATAGTATTGTTTTACAAACATTTACTTTCTGTTATGTCACTTGTTACTGTTCCTCTTTTATTTCTGATTGTATTTATTTGGGTCCCTTCATTTTTTTCTTGATGAGTCTGTTTAAACTTTTGTCAATCTTGTTTATCTTTTCAAAGAACCAACTGTTTAAGAAAGTTTATTGATTATGGAGAGAGGGAAAGGGAAGAGAGGAAAAGAAACATCATTATGAGAGAGAAGCATCAGTTGTGTCTCATATGCACCCTGACCTAATGGGAATTGAACCTGTGACCTTTAGTTTAACAGACAATACTCCAACTAATTGAGCTGCACCAGCCAAGACAGCAAGCACTCCATTGAATTGTGTTTTGTTTTTGTATTTTTTGGTTTTGTTTATTTTAGTGTTTTTTTAAAGATTTTATTTATTTGTCTTTAGAGGGGAGGGGAAGGCGAGAGGGATAGAATTATCAATGTTTGGTTGCTTCTCATGCATCTTCTGCTGGGAACTGGCCTGCAACCCAGGCATGTGCCCTGACTGGGAATTGAACCACTATCCTTTTTTTCGCAGGCCCGTGCTCAATCCACTGAGCTACACCAGCCAGGGCTATTTTAGTGTTTATGTTCATTTCACTCTGATATTTGTTATTTTCTTTACTTACTTGGGCTTTGTTTTGTTATTTGTAGTTCTTTTAGGTGTAGGGTTAGATTGTTTATTTGAGAATTTGCTTAGTTCCTGAGGTAGTTCTGTAATGCTATAAACTTAACTCTCAGGATTGTTTCATTGTGCTCCGTAGATTTTGGATCTGTGTGTATGTGTTCATTTTCATTCATTTCTAGGTAAGTTTTGATTTCTCCATTAATCTAGTTGTTTACTCACTCATTGTTTACTCACTCATTGTTAAATAACATGTCTTTTATACTCCATGTGTTTGAATGGTTTTCAGGGTTTTGTTGTTGTTGTTGTTGTTGTTATTTTGCTGTAGTTTATTTCTAGTTCCATGCCATTGTGTTCTGAGAAGATGCTTTATATGACTTCAATCGCCTTGAATTTGTTAAGACCTATTTTGTGTACTAACATGTGATCTAATTTTGGGAGTGTTCCATATATACTTGAGAAGAATGCATATTCTGCTACTTTGGTATGAAATGTTCTGTATGTATTAATTAAATCCATCCTATCTAGTATGTCATTTAACAATACGGTTTTCTTGTTCATTTTTTTCTGGAAGATCTATCCATTGATGACAGTGGGGTATTAAAACCCCCCACTATGATTGTATTGCTCTTGATCTCTCCTTCAAAGTCCACCAAATATATGTGTGTGCGTGTGTACATGCACACTCCTACATTAAGTGCATATATGTTATAAAGGTTATACCCTCTTGTTTGATCAATCTTTTTAGTGTTATACAGTGACCTTCTTTGTTTCTTGTTATAGCCTTTGTTTTGAAGTCTATTTTGTCAGAAATAAATATTGCCAGCCCAGTTTTTCTTTTGTTTGCTTGTTTCCAATTGCATGGAAAAATTCTTTTCAATACTTTTACTTTTAGCCTGTGTGTGTCTTTTGTCCTGAGGTTGGTCTCTTATATAGAGTGTATACACACACACGTATATATATATACACCCACACATACATATACATACACATATGTATATACACACACACTTGGAGATAACATGAAGGGGCTACTTGCATGGCATATAAGAATGAATGCAATAATTCTGATATATCTCAATAACAGAAATAAAAAATCTTTAAGGAATCATAATTAATTTTGCATCAAAATAATATATAATATTGATGATGTAGAAATTATCTTCATAATGAAATTTTTGCAAATCTTTGACCTCTTCCTTAATAAGAATTGGGTCAGGGTGAGAATCAGAGATGATAAACAGGAATAGGATGAAGAGTCTAAAGAATCCTACTGTTTGATTAATATCATACATTTGAATGAGAGTGAGTTTTAGTCCAATGTATCTAGAGATTCATCCAAGAGTACAGCAGGGTTCTGAAAGATTGGTATATACTCCTGCTGACTTTATAATCTGTAAATGTTAAGTGTTCAAGGCATGGTACCTGGCTGCTCTTAACCAAAGTCAGATATCTACTAGAGCTTAGTTCACTGAACATCATTTAAGTTCAATAAACATTTATTGAATGCATTGTTTTGTAAGTATTATGCTAATATAAAGATACAGAACTGTTAAGTCATAATTTATTTATGACCCTTGGAATTTACTGTCTTCTTGTTTATTATTCCTTAAAATGCAGGATGGTTTATTAATGACCAAACTGTTATCAATGTTCCCTTTTGTTGTTTTGTCCATCTCTATGTCATGACAAATCCTTATTGATGAAGGAACACAAGAAGAAGTGCAAGTATTCTCAGAGACACACTTATTGAGTAAAGAGCATTTAAACATATAAAAGCAAGACATTTGCAGGTTTTATATGTTCAACTTCATAAACTAAGTAGCAAGCATTGGATGTTTTGAATTATTTTCTCCTCTTGTTACCATTTGGAGACTTTATTTTTATGGTGTTAGGTATAAAAATAAATTCATTTCTGAAATATAAACATACTACATCTTCAAATTTTTATATAAAATAAATATAGTTGCTGTATGAAAATTCAAATTCTTATAATAGCCAACTTATCTAATAGTTTAAATCTGATAAAAAAATCTTCATGTAAGAGTAAACAAAAAAAGAGATAATATATACTTAGATGATTGCTTGTTGTTCCTAGAATTAGAGCAAGAAATTTTAAATATGAGTTATATATATTTAATGACCTTGGTAAAGGATAACTCATTTCCACTAAAATATAATAAGTTGATTCTTCTGTCTAAGGCTGGTTCTACCAAGGAAACTGCTTTGATGGGCTGTTCCTAGACCTGCAATTACCCTTTATTCATAGTCTTTTTATGATTCTTTAGTTAAATAAATGAACATTTTCTGCTTCATATATTTACATTTGCAAGTTGCTAATACCAAATCTTGCCTTGGCCTGCTATTTATGCATGCATGTTTCTATGTTATTTTAATGAAACTCTATGCTACTTATTCATTCTTGTATGAACCTATAGTGAGCAAGTTGTTTACCCTTTATTGGAAACTATACGTATCTATTAAAATAACAATTTCCCACCATGATAGAGTAACAAAGAACACACGTACCTTTCTTTCAAAAAGTATATAGAAACTTGGACAACATTTATGAAATAGCTTAAATACATTTTAGACTGGCCAACAGACAGCTCCCAACAATGAGTAAAGCAAAACAAAAGAAGTAAGTTCCAATTATTCTAGTTCACTGTCTGGAGAGAGATGCCTAGCTCTAAGGAAAGAGAACTCAAACAGAGTCCAATAGCCTGACTGAATTTAAGAGCCAGAGTTCAAGGCCCTGGTTGGTGTGGCTCAGTGGATTGAGTGCCAGCATGTAAACCAACGTGTTGCTGGTTTGATTCCCAAGCAGGGCACATGCCTGGGTTGCAGGCTAGGTCCCTGCTTGGGGGTGCATGAGAAGCAACCACACATTTGTGTTTCTTACCCTCTCTATTTCCCTTCCCCTCTGTCTAAAAAATAAATAAATAAAATTTTTAAAAAGTGTAGTCTAGTGAGAACAAAGAGGGAAAATGGTTAAAAACAAGAAAAAAAAATAAGAGATGGAGTTCATTGATTGGAGAGCTCAAATCATCTAGAATGTATTTTAAAAATCAGAGATGAAGGATGAATCTCAAAAGAGCTGCATTAAGCTAAAAAAAAAACAACACAGAAGAAACATGTTAAGTTTTTTGGCATAGGATTGATTTGCATTTGTGTGAAAATAAACTCATTGATGCCAAGAAAGGACTAACTGAAAGTTGTTAGTAGAATGTTTCATAGACCTTAAATACAACTCTTTGTGTCCCAACCAGCAAAACCTTATCATATATGCATGGTGAATACTGACTGCAGATAAATACACCTCATTAGTGAAAATAATTGTTTTTGATATAGGCTATTCTTAACCAATGGCAAAATATAAATACCCAAAAACAATATTGGGAAGAATCAAACCAATTCCATAGATCCATTACAGAAAAAAATAAAAGAAGGCCAATGATATTGAAAAGAATAAAACTAAATCCAGTACCTAGGAAGGAAATATTCATAAAGCACATAATACATTTTTAATGGGGAAGGGATATTTCAAATAATCTAGGAAAAAGCCTACAATCAAAAGAAAAGCGATAAATAGAAATAACATCCAAATAACATAGATAAACAATTTGTTAGACAATTATATTGAGTGCTATTACATGTAAACATACGATAAAACTTTCTTATTCATACCATTAGCCTATGCATGTGTCCAAGAGCAAAATGCCCATTCAACTGCCTCCTCAAGGTTCCCACTCATGGACACTGACAACAGGGTACTGATTGCCAGAGCATACTGGGAGTGGGGAAGAGGGTATAGGGGTAATAAATGGTTGTTGCTGGACACTTGACTTGGGGTAGTGAACACAATACAGTGAACAGATGGTATGTTGGAGAATTGTGCACCTGAAACCTGTATAATTTTGTTAAAGAGTGGCACCCCAATAAATTCAATGAAAAGGAAAAACTAAGTTTCCACTGCTATCATCATTCTTCTACGTACTTGTAGCACATGTGTAAATATTTTGTTAGTAATATATTTGGAAGAATTAGTGTGTCTGAGGAAATACCTGGACTAACAATATAATTTGCACAACATTCTTGAAAGTAGAATGATCTACAAATCCACTGGCTTCTTATGAGAGCTTATGATGTTCCATATCCTAATCTAAACTTTGTATTAACTGTCTTTATTTTACCTATTCCAATAGGTATGGTCTTACATCATTGAGTTTTATGAGCATATTTTATTTGTGTTTCTCAGATGACTAAAAAGGTATCTTTTCATGATTAATAAATACTAGATTTCTGATTCTCCTTTTTTGTTCTGTTGCATCCATGTTTGTATTTGTTTATAGTTAGATGTTTTCTTGCTAGTTTGTATATTTTTTATGTATTTTGAATAATCTATGAAAGGTTTGTCCGGAAAAAGTCCAATCATTGTTAACATAACAAGAATGGTTTGTGTAACATCAATGTAACTTGTCAGCCAAGAAGAATGGACTGGAATGCACATGCATGAATGAGGACAATTTCCCTCTACCAGTCTGTGGGGGTAGTAGACACCATTAAGTGAGCATGCATTGAAAATAACTGAGCAAGTAGAGCAACAAATCTACATCACATTTTGTGTTGAGATTGAACATTCTTCAACGAAACTATTTGGATGATTCAGAAGGCTGCAGGTATGGGCAACTGGTGATTGGCAGCTTCATCATGACAACACAGCTGCTCATGGTTCATGTCTCATGCAGAGTATTTTGGCAACATATCAAATCACCCAGGTGACTCAGGCCTGCTAGTGCCCAGATTCAGTGCCATGTGATTTTTGGCTTTTTGCAGTTAACATTTTTGCTAAGAATATTTATTGTCGAATATTAATACTACCAATCTGTTTCGGGTACTGTGTTTATGGTACACTTTTTTCATGTTTTTACTTTTAGGGCATCGGGATATTTATGTCTAATGTGTGACTCCTCTTCAGAATGTAATTGGATTTTATTATGCTTTTTATTAACCCTAAGAGTGTCTAGTTCATTTACATGCAAAATAATTATTTATGAATTAAATCTACATCTGTGATATTATTATTTACATGTTTAAATCCTGTGTCTTTGTGTTCCTCTATTTCTTCATTACTGACTAATTTTGTGTTACATATTTCTAATATACTATAATCATCACCTTATTGCTTCTTTTACTTTTTTAAAATTTAGATGTAATTGACACATTACATTATACAGTGTTCAGGTGTACATGATAATAGTTGATATTGTATATTTTATGAGATTACCACAATATCTTTAATTAAAATTTTTAACAAACATAGATATAAAAATATTTTTCTTATAATATGAACTTTTAAGATCTACTCCTTTAGTAACTTTCAAAATTGCAATACAATATTATTAAATATGATCATTATACTGTACACTGTGTTACCATGGCTTATTTATTTTATAACCTTAAGTTTATATGTTTTGATCCATATGTCCTATTTACCACACCCAAAAACCACCTGTGGAAACTATTGACCTCTTCTCTGTTTCTATGAGCTTGGCTTTTGTTTTTAATTTTACATGTAAATAAGATTATTAGGTATTTGTCCTTCTCTGACTTATTTCACTTATAATATTCTCAAGGTCCATCTATGTTGTCACAAAAGAAAATTCATTTGGTTGAGTAATAATCATATATTTATATACATATATAGAGAGTAACCTATATAGACAGTAATATTCAGTAATATTCATATATAAACAAATTCTATATTTACCCATGGACACACATTATTTCCATGTGTTGGCATTGTAAATAATTCTGCAATAAACATGGGGAGTGCACATATCTTTTCAAATTAGTGTTTTTCTCTTCTTTGGATAAATGCCCAGAAGTGGAAGTGCTGGATCATATGGTAGTTCTATTTTTAGTTTATTGAGGAACTCCTATATTATATTCCAGAATGTTTGCACCAATTTATATTCTCACCCACAGTGCATAATAGACTGCTTCTCCACATCCTTAGCAACAATTATTTCTTGTCTTTTGAAAAGAACCATTCCAGTAAGTTTGAGGTGATAATCTCATGATTTTGATTTGCATTTCCTTGATGATTAGTGCAGTTGAGCACCTTTTTTATGTACTGGTTGGCCATCTATATATCTTCTTGGAAAAATGTTTATTTTGATTCTCTGCCCATGTTTTAATCAGATTTTCTTTGCTGTTGAATTCTATGACATTATAAATTTTGAATATTAAACCCTTATCAGATATATGTTTGCAAAGTAAGAGTAGTTTTTACCATCTTATATCTATTTCATGGCAAATATATAAATATTTTAATTACTTTATTGTTATTTAATTACAGTTGTGTGCATTTTTTCCCCACCACTCCACCACCCCAGCCAAACCCACCTCCCTCCCTTGCTTCCACCCTCCTCCTTGGTTTTGTCCATGTGTCCTTTATAGTAGTTCCTGAAAGTCCTTCTCCCCTCTGTCCCTCCCCTCTGCCCTCCCCTCTGGCTATTGTTAGATTGTTCTTAATTTCAATGTCTCTGGTTATATTTTTACCACTATGAGTGATATTAATTTGGTATTGTCTATAAATACTATCGCATCAAGAATTGACATTTTCATTTATCAGATGTTCTTTTTTATGAATGCATTTTATATAGTATTACATTTCTAGGAAAACATTCTTTTGTTTTATAGCCAAAGAAATAACCACCAGTATCAGTTTTAATATGTAAATCAAAGACAACTTCCCTAAATTTAATCGATCAATGACAAACTTGTTTCAGTACACATGACTCTGAAAACCAACCAATCAATGTCAGGCCCAAAATTTTGAAGTCAAGTCAATGAGCACTAGACTCATTCCTGTGAGGAACCTTCTAAAACCAGACAATCAACAACAGTTTCACTGAACATCACTTTTCCCAAACTTGACATGAATTTTATCTTGCCATTTAAACCAGCCCCCAAACAATGTTCCACAATAATACTCATGAAAAATCAGAAGTCTACTACTTAAATAATGTATATAACCATTACAGCTTTCCTTTATTTAAACAAATAATACATTAATATTGTTTCTTCTATTGTGTAGTAATTTCTGACACTATTTAAATAATCACAAGACTGTTTTTCCTCTACTGATTTTAAAAGGCTATTTTTTCATTTCTTTGTAATCACTGTAACTGGAAGTTTATATAATTTTTTAACTTTGACTCTTGCCTCCTTGTAGTCTATTCCTTATTAATAAATCAAAGTATCATTTATCTTCACCTTGCCTTCTTTCATTTCACCTCTCTGCCTGTCACCAGTTTACACTGATGGTAAACTGAGCTATTAGAATGCAACACAGATTTGAATTCCAACAAATCTACAAAAACAGTGAAAAGTATACAAATTAAACTTAATGTTTATATGCTTATATATTATATCACACACATATAATGTATGCTATATATCACATATATACTATATATAATGTATATAATGCACATATAATATGTGTTAATATATAATGTATATATAATGTGTGTATCACATATATACATTCTCAGATTTGAAACCCTTAAGCAAAATTAACTTGTTTCAAAGAAAATGTTCCAGCCATTTCCTAAACAAACATGGCAAAGTATTATGTGAATCAAGATCATATATCACAGAAATGTACAAAATTAAATCAAAAGGGATTCAAGAATCTCAGTTATTTATTTACTTTTTTGTAAAAGTTTAGATGCTTCTCCAAAGAGGACATACAGATGGCCCGTAGACATATGAAAAAATGCTCAGCATCTCTAGCCATCAGAGAGATACAAATTAAAACCATGATGAGATATCACCTCGCATCTGCCAAAATAACCATCCTTAATAAACCAACAAACAACAAGCATTGGAGAAGATATGGAGAAAAGCGACCCTAATGCACTGCCAGGGGGAATGCAGACTGATGCAGCCACTATGGAAAACGGTATGAAATTGCCTCAGAAAACTAAAAATGGAACTGCTTTTTGACCCAGCTATTCCACTACTGGGAATATACCTGAAGGATCCTGAAACATTAATCCAAAAGATTTTACACATCCCTATGTTAATAGCAGTGCTGTTTACAGTAGCTAAGATTTGAAAACAGCCTAAGTGCTCATCAGTACATGAAGGGATGAAAAAGCTGTGATGCATTTACATAATGGAATACTATGTAGAAGAAAAAAAGGAATTCTTACCTTTTGTGACAATGTGAATGAAACTGGAGACTATTTGCTAAATGAAATGAATCAGTCAGCAAAAGAAATACCATGTATTCTCCCTTATAAGAAGAATCTAGTAAACAAAATAGACTAATAAGCGAAATGAAACTAACCAGTGACATAGAAACATGGAACAGACTGAAAGCTCTAAGACAGGAGGAAGGAGGAGGGGACTGATTGAAAAAAGGTAACGAAAGAACATATACATAGTAGATAGACTATGGAAGTGGGGGTGAGCTGGATAAAGGGGGGGCAAAGTGGAAAAATTGCATCAACTATAACAGCATAAACAATTATATATTTTAAAAAAGAATAAAAGAGTTCGATTAAGTAATAAAAATGTTACACAACAAAAATTAGCAATATCTCTGTAATATATTTCTTACCTTTAGTGTTGTTTTTATTTTATTTTAGATTTTATAAGGAATTTTTAAATATTTGTTTCTAAGTAATAAAACAATGCTTTAGGAGGTATTCTTTTTCAACACATTAGACTGAAATATATCTTATATTATTGTCATGTACTTGTTTTTATGTGGAAAAGAAAATTCATATTTCTTTTGACTGCGCTGCTCTAAAATTTGATTTTTTGTTCATTTTCTCATTATGATTTATTAAATTTTATGAAGAGGTATCGGGTTATTTAGTGATTTATATTAGCATGCTCCTTTTGGAAGATATGAAAGAAAACATATAAAATGATTGTATCAACTCAGCAAACAAAATTACCTTGCACACCATGCATTATGTACATGAAAACATCTAATATTTACCATGTGGACTAAAATGAAGGAATAATTAACATATCTCTGATAACCAGACATTAAAGGATGACAGAGCAAAAGAAAAATAAATAATATGGTTACAAAAGACATTAGGATGTTGATCAAATTAACATGTGGCTGGCTTTATTAAAAAGGAAGAAAGAGAAACTAAACTCTGATATAAAATGTGTAACTACAATGGGGAGTATGATTTTTCAGAAAGGTTTCTAAATGTACTTAATTTATATGTGATGTATTTTTATTCTTCCTAGATTTATTATTACATTTTATAATAACCTTCTAAAAAGAAACAAATCATAGTTTGGCTCATATTGTGAATGGTTACAGAATCTCCATGTCCTGCTTCTCCGAACTTTGTGCCCATCTCCACCACTTTTACAGACAAACATCTCTTCCCACAGTGTGACTATAGCTTAGAGTGGGGGTGCTATAAAAGTTCCCCCTTTGCAGTACTATTTGTGTCTCCATGACTATTTACTTGATACATGCAAAGGAGTAGCGATATTTACTTGATACATACAAAGGAGTAGCAACCATCTCCATCATCCCAACAGGATGGCTAAAAGGAAATCTTTAAAATTAAGGAGTGAGTAACTTTAGGTCAGATCATTTATAGCCTATCCCCTTCCCCTCTCAGCCATTAGATAAGAATTTAGTTTTTATGCATCCTATGCTCAAGTGTACAACATTAGAGATGGAACTATATTTCTAAAATAGTGGATCACTACTATTTGGCAGTTGTCTTATTTTTAAAACACTAATTCAACAAACACAAGATTTGACATGATTGTATTAACAAATTTCTAATATCTCTAAAGATTACTTGGATAAGTTATGGCTATATCTCAGGATGATTTTTAAAGAATAATTGGCCTTTCTGTCAAGATGGTGAGGTATGCAAATTCTGTGTTTGCCTCCTCTCATGACTATATCCAAATTACAACTGTAACTAATGATACAAGGGGGAAGTCACATTGAGACTGGCAGAAGGGGCAAAAGGGGCAGGTCGCACAACCAGGGTGTGGAGATTAAATATTGGGATAGAGAGTGATGTTATCATTCTTAATTTCTCCCAAAGTTACAAGTCAGACATTTCTAATCAACAAAGGATTCCTGGCTCAACATACAAACACATAAACATGTCTGAGAGACACATGGATTGAAACCTCTGAAGGAAGGGAGGTGTATTGGAGAGAGCAAGAGAGGCAGGATGGGGGAAGGTCAGAGGCAGAAACTACGAGTCAGTGGAGGGTCAGATTCCACCCTTCACTCAGCAGCCTGGAGAGGGCCAGAGGGCAGAGGCAGCATTGCTGCCAGAGTGGCTGATACAAACTGCAGTGACACCAAGTTAAAAAAACAAAGCCATATGTGTGAACTCAACTCCTTCCACTGATCCCTCCCTCAACCATCATGGTAGAATCTAGTAGAGGAAGCTAGGATACATCACATAGGACGGTATGGCTGGCAGCTTCTGGCAAAAAAGAGCAACACCAGGAACTCACAGGCCTGGACTCCCATCGCTAGCCGCATCCCATCAGGGGTGAGAAGAGGTGGGTTATACCCTAATACTGTTGAAGAAAAGGCAATACCGAGTACTTCCTAACTCATTTTAGGAAGTTAACATTACCCTGATACAAAAACCTGGCAAGGAAAACACAAAACTTAAATATTGGTTTGGTCAAAAAGTCTGTATTTATTTTTCAGTACAATAAAAGATACATATTTGATTTTCATAAATAACTTTATTGATTTGGATATTTTCAGTATGTTGGCTATCTCCCATGTGGTATAACATTGATTGTTCTCAGTGTCTAGATTTGATGACTATCAACTTCTACTGGTCTACATGACTGCGGAACACTATCCAACAAGAAATCTCTAGCACAAAACTTTGCAAAACATTTTTTTGTTGTTGTTGTTCAGGTACATTTGTCTCCATTTTCACCCCACCATGTCCCTGCCCCACCTATACCCAACCCTCACCCTCAAACTCACCCCCTTTGGGTTGTCCATGTGTCCTTCTTTGATGCTTCTCCCCATTATCCCCTATTATCCCCCTCCCTCCTCCTCCCTGATAACAGTCAGATTGTTCTTTATTTCAATGTCTCCGGTTGTATTTTGCTTGCTTGTTTGTTCTGTTAATTAAGTTCCACTTACCATTTTTGACATTTGAGTAGTCACAGCACCTTCTCCATACACTATACAAATCTTCTTTTGTATATTTCAGTTGTGTTTTTACTTTTCTTGAAATAATAAAGTATAATATGCTGAAAATGCTGCATATATTCTTCTACCTTCAATATTAAAATGGCTACATGAAATTAACCAATTTTGATGTTTTTAAAATGCATACTAATATAACAGCTGTCACAATACAATCTAATAAAATCGGTTTGATGAAATTAAAGACAACTAAATGCTACTAGAGCCATCTTATGAAACAAACAAACCTTTTGGCCAAACTGATATTACAGACCAATATCTCTGATGAATATAGATGCAAAATCCTAAACAAAAATACTAGCAATTAAATATAACAGTATATTAAAAAGGTAACAGAACACAATCAAGTGGGTTTCATTCCAGGGTTGCAAAAATTGTTCAACATATGTAAATCAATCAATGTGATACACAGCATTAACAAAATGAAGGATATAAACCATGTGATTATATCAATAGTTAAATAAAAAACATTTGACAAGACACAATATCCATTTATGATTAAAAAATCAATTATATATGTATAGAAGGAAATTACCTCAACATAATAAAGGCCATATATATGGCAAATCCTCAGCTATATTACACTTAATGGTGAAAAACTAAAGGTTTTTACTCTAAAATGAGGAACAAAATAGGTTGACCAATTTCACTACTGTTATTTAACATGACTTTCAAAGTCCTAGCCAGGGCAATCAGGCAGAAGAAAGAATTATAAGGCCTCTAATCAGGGATGAAGAAGAAAAAGTCTTTATACACGGGTCTTTATATAGAAAATCCTGAAAACTACAAAAATGACAAACTATAAAACATCAGTAAAGTTGCAGGATACAAAATCAACATACAAAAATTCATTTTGTACTAATATAATAAAAATGAAACATAAAAATTAAAGAAAACAATACTATTTTCAATTGCAATAAAAAGGATAAAATATGTAAGGATACACTTAAAGAAAACAAAAGAGCTATCCATAGAAAACTACAAGACATTGTTGAAAGAAATTGAAGAAAACTAAAAAATGGAAAGATATTTTATGTTCATTGACTGGAAGAATCAATGTAGTTAATATGTTAATTCATGACCCAAAGCAATATAAATATTTAATGCAATCTCCATCAAAATCTCAAAGACATTTTTTTAAATGGAAAACAATCCTCAAATTTATATGGAACTCAAAAGATCCCAAATAATGCAATCTTGAGCAGAAAGGACAGAGACAAAAATATCACACTTCTTAACATTAAGTAATACTACAAAAGTATATTATCATAATAATTGGTATTAGCAAAAAATAGACACATGGACCTGTGGCAGACCCTTCTGTGTGACATGGGCCCAGCTTCCACTTGGAGATGCACAGGACCCATGCCTACAGATAGCTTCTTTCGTGGGAAATCAGATTTGCAATATACTTAGGCTGTTTTGAGGGTGTGCTCTTTGCTGAAACCCCCTCACCCTGCAAGTACCTTGCAGGCCCAGTGTAAATGCCTGCCTATTCACTTGCTAATGTCCTTCTGTGATGTAATGAGGGGCGTTGGCTCCTTTGTTGTAACCAGGAGAGTGAAGAGAACCATCTTGGAATGTAAGGAGATATGATAGAATAAAGGCCTGTGATGGCCGAGGCCGTGGCTTTGGCTCCTCTTGAGAGAAAAGCCTTGCGGTAATCCTTATTCCTCCACCAGGCTCGGTAGTCTGTGTGCATGTTTTAATTCATCCACAATGGTATGGACACTGATGGCTGGTGTCTGCATCATGGACCAATGGAACAGAATTGAGTATTCATAAGTAATAATATATAGGCTTCTAATTTTTGACAAAGGAGCCAAAAACATGCAGTGGAGAAAGGAAAGTGTCTTCAATAAATGATTATGAGAATATTTGAAAGCCACATCTACAAGGATAAAATTAGACTGCTATCTGACACCATATACACACAAAAAAAACCCCTCAACATTGATTTAAAAAAACTTCAATATAAAACCTGAAACAACAAAATTCATAGATAAAACCTAAATACTAAATTTATGGGTATTGGTCTCAGGTTTTTTGTGAACTTGACCCCAAAGATAAGGAAAGAAATCATAAAACTGAATAACAAAAAACCCAATTACAATTCAATTAAAAAATGGGCAGAAGAACTGAACACTTTTCCCAAGAAGATATACAAATTGCCAACAGATATATAAAAAGATGCTCTACTTCACTAGCTATTAGGGGAATGTAAGTCAAAACCACCATGAGCTAGAACCTCACACCTGTTAGAGTGGTTATTATCAATAAAACAAGAAATAAGTGTTGGAGAGAAGGGAACCCTCATACACTGCTGAAGGGAATGTAAATTGGTGCAACCACTATGGAAAACAGTATGGATGTTCCTCAAAAATTTTGTTAGAGCTACCACATGAAATAACAATCATCTTCTGGGTGTCTAGCCAAAAAAAATTGAAAATATTTATTCATATAGATATATGTATTCCCCTGCTCATTGAAGCATTATTCTCAATAGCCAAGACTTGCCAACAACTTAAGTGAACTTCAGTGGATGATTGGATAAGGAAGACTTATTATATATACATATATTATATATAACATCAAGTACGATTAGTATTAAATGTGTATACACAGCATTATATTTATATATAATATATAATATAATATGAATTATATTCTATAATATATAATGAATTACATATAAATAATATATAAAATTAAATAAAATGTAATATATACATTAAATATAAATTTTAAATAATATATTTGTTTATTATTTAGTTTATTTAAATAAAATATTAAAATAATTAAATAAGTTTAATAAAATAAATTTATTTTAAAAATAGTTGTTATTTACATAATTTATTTTTGAATAAGTAATAAATTATATTATATAATATGTAATTAATTATAAATACATTATAAATAAATAATATATAAATTTAGGAAGGAGGGCCTGCAACCAGGGGCAGCTCTGGGACCAGAGGAGGCCCTGCAACTGGAGGTGGCCCTGTGACCTGGGGCAGTTCTGGGACTGGAGGTGGCCCTTTGCCCTGTGACCAGAGGAGGCCCTGTGACTAGAGGTGGTTCTGGGGCCAGGGGTGGCCCTGTGACTGAAGGCGGCCAAGCAACTGGAGGAGGGGGCTTTGTGGAAGACCCAGAGCTCACACCCATGATCCTAGGTGAGACACACACACACAAAAAGAATCTAGAGCAGTGAAAAAACCAGAGTTGGACCCAGAAAGGGAGCATCCCAACAGCTGAAATGGTGGAAGCTGTGAACACCAGGATATCTGAAGGAGACTGCAACACTGAATCTCACAGGTATTCTACCACAGAAGTTCACACCATAAACTCAGGGAGCCAAAACAGATCAATTCAAGAAGCTGAGGCTGACAAGAAGAGTCTCAAAAACAATGGGAAGGCAAAGAAACAATCCCCAAATGAAAAGAAAGGAGGAAGCCCCAGAAAGAATGCTAAATGAAACAGAGGCAACTCAACTCTCAGATTTTGAGTTCAAAGCAATGGTTGTCAGGAAGCTCCATGAGCTCTCAAAGAGCTACCAGAAACTACAGGGAAGCTACAATAAACTCACTGCAAACTATATCAACATGAAAAAGGAAATACAAACTATCAAGAAAAGCCAAGAGGAAACGAAGAATACAATTTCTGGAATACAAAACACAGTGGAAGGAATGAAAAGCAAAATCGATGAAGCAGAAGATTGGATCAGCGAGTTGGAAGACAAAGTAGAAAAAAACAACCAGAAAGAGCAAAAAAAAAGAAAAAGAGGCTTAGAAAAAAGGAAGAGGGATTAACAGAAATGCAACACAATATGAAACGTAATAATATCCATTAAACAGGAATTCCAGAAAGAGAAGAAGAAGAACAAGGGATAGAAAACTTATTTGAAAAAATAATGATGGAAAACTTCCCTAATTTGATGAGAGAAAAAGTCACACAAATCCAGGAAACACAGAGAGTCCCAATCAAGAGGAACCCAAAGAGGCATACTTCAAGACACATCATAATTAAAATGGCAGAATTCCAAGACAAAGAGAGAATCTTAAAGACAGCAAGGGAGAAAAAGGAAGTAACATACAAGGGAGCCCCAATAAGGTTAGCAGCTGACTTCTCAATGGAAACTCTGCAAGCCAGAAGAGAATGGCAAGAAATATTCCAAGTAATGAGAACCAGAGGCCTGCAACCAAGACTACTTTATCCAGCAAGGCTCTCAATTAAAATGGAAGGCCAAATAAGGAGCTTCCCAGACAAAAGAAGTCTAAAAGAATACACCTCTACCAAACCAGTTCTGCAAGAGATACTATAGGGACTGCTTTAAGGAAATTAAGGAAAAGAGAAAGAGAGAGGAACACAGGTACAAAAATGGCAATGAATAAGTACCTATCAATAATAACCTTAAATGTAAATGGATTAAATACTCCAATCAAAAGACATAGAATAGCTGAATGGATAAGAAAGCATGACCCACACATATGCTGCCTACAAGAGACCCACCTCAGGACAAAAATCCTACACAGACTCAAAGTAAAGGGCTGGAAACAAATTTTCCAAGAAAATGGACAGAAAAAAAAAAAAGCCAGGGTAGCAATATTCATATCAGACAAAATAGACTTCAAAAGAAGGGCGATAAAGAAAGACCCAGAAGGTCACTTCAAAACACTCAAGGGAAGACTCCAACAAGAAGA
>PVKU01006704.1:0-98957 GCA_004027475.1 Anoura caudifer
CCACATTCAGTCAACAAATATTATTTACTATGTGTTAAGCACTTAAATTCATCAGTGAACAAAACAGGAAATAAAAAAACCTGTCTTTGTGCAGGTTTGTATTCTATTGCCAGGAGACAGTCAAAACACTTACAAAGAAACAAACCTATCATTTCAATAAAAATAAGTGAAGAAAAAGCATAGTGATGGTAAAGAGATTGTTGGTAGGTACTGTTTTATGGAGGGTAGTCAAGAAAATCTCTGCTGAGGAGGTGACATTTCAGCAGAGACCAGACACCATGATTAGATTGCTAACATGAGGGAGATTCTCTTTTTTTCTCTAGCTCTGTTTCCTTCTTCTACCCTTCTCTTTCTTCTCCTTAATGTTTTACTTAAATTTATTTTATGATCTTCTGGTTCTTGAACCCAAAAATAATAAATGATTACAATGTATTCTCCAAAGGGGATAGATATTTTGGCATTTCTTTGATCATTTTAAGAGATTTTTGCTGTTGTTGCTGTTTTTTTAAATTTATTGTTGTGCAATTACACTTGTTCCCATTGTTTTCCCCTGCCTTACCCACCCCCACTTCCTACATTCAATCCTTCCTCCCTGCATTGTCTTTTTCCACAGGTCCTTTGTACATGTTCTTTGACTTGACCCTTCCATTTCTGTCCCCCATTATCCCCCTCCCCCCTCCTCTCTGGTCACTGTCAATTTTTTTCTTTATTTCAATGTCTTTGGTTCTATTTTGCTCACCTATTTGTTTTGTTGATTAGGTTCCTGTTAAAGGTGAGATCATATGATATCTGTTTTTCACTTCCTGGCTTATTTCACTTAGCATGATGCTCTCCAGTTCCATCCATGCAGTTGCAAAGGGTCGGAGCTCCTTCTTTCTTTCTGCTGCATAAAATTCCATTGTGTAAATGGACAATAGATTTTTGATCCACTCATTTACTGATGGGTACCTGGGTTCCTTCCAACACTTGGCTATTGTAAATTGTGCTGCTATGAACATTGGGGTGCATAGGTTCTTTTGAATTGGTGTTTCAGGATTCTTAAGGTATAATCCCAGCAGTGGAATTGCTGGGTCAAAAGGCAGTCCCTTTTTAGTTTTTTCAGGAAATTCCATACTGTTTTCCATAGTGGGTGCAAAAGTCTGCAATCCCACCAACAGTGCATTAGGGTTCCCCTTTCTCCACAACCTCACCAGCACTTGTTTGTTGGTTTGCTGATGATGGCCATTCTCACCAGTGTGAGGTGCCATCTCATTGTGGTTTTAATTTGCATCTCTCTGATGGCTAGTGATGCTGATCATCCTTTCTTATGTCTCTGGGCCCTCCATGTGTCCTCCTTGGGAAATTGTCTGTTCAGGTCCTTTGCTCATTTTTTCATTGGATTGTTTGTTTTACTGGTGTGGAACTTTATGAGATCTTTTTTTTTCCTTTTAAAAAATTTTTCAATATATTTTATTGATTATGCTATTACAGTTGTCCCATTTCTCCCCCATCATTCCCCTCCACCCTGCACACCCACTCCCACCCACATTCCCCCCTTTAGTTCATGTCCATGTGTCATAAGTTGTTTAGATTCTACATTTCCCGCACTATTCTTGTCCTCACCATCTATTTTCTACCCACTGTCTATGCTACTTATTCTCTGTACCTTTTCCTGCTCTCTCCTCCTCCCACTCCCCTGTTGCTAACCCTCCATGTGATCTCCATTTCTGTGTTTCTGTTCCTGTTCTATTGTTTGCTTAGTTTGCTTTTGTTTTAAGTGTGGTTGTTAATATCTGTGAGTTTGCTGTCTTTTTACTGTCCTATTTTTTATCTTCTTTTTCTTAGGTAAGTTCCTTAACATTTCATCTAATAAAGGCTTGGTGATGATGAACTCCTTTAACTTTACCTTATCTGAGAAGCGCTTTATCTTCCCTTCCATTCTAAATGACAGCTTTGCTGGATAGAGCAATCTTGGATATAGGTCCTTGCCTTTCATGACTTGGAATACTTCTTTGCAGCCCTTTCTTGCCTGTAAGGTCTCTTTTGAGAAATCAGCTGACAGTCTGATGGGAACTCCTTTGCAGGTGACTGTCCCCTTATCCCTTGCTGCTTCTAGAATTCTCTCCTTCATTTTAATCTTGGCTAACGTAATTATGATGTGCCTTGGTGTGTCCCTCCTTGGGTCCAACTTCTTTGGGACTCTCTGAGCTTCCTGGACTTCCTGGAAGTCTATTTCCTTTGCTAGATTGGGGAAGTTCTCCTTTATTATTTGTTCAAATAAGTTTTCCACTTGTTGCTCTACTTCTTCCCCTTCTGGTACCTCTATAATTCGGATGTTGGGACATTTAAAGATGTCCTGGAGGTTCCTAAGCCTCTCCTCATTTTTTTGAATTCTTGTTGCTTCATTCTTTTCTGTTTGTTTCTTTCTTGATTGCTTCTGGTCCACGCCATTGATTTGAGTCCCAGTTTTCCTCCCATCTCTACTGGTTCCCTGTGTGTTTTCCTTCATTTCACGTATTGTAGCCTTCATTTGTTCATCTAATTTGCCACCAAAATCAACCAATTCTGTGAGCATCCTGATGACCAGTGCTTTGAACTGTGCATCTGATAGGTTGGCTACGTCTTGGTCACTTAGATGAATTGGCTGTGGAGCTTTGATCTGTTTTCCCATTTGAGCCTTTTTTTTTTTTTTTTTGGTCTGGTCACGACTGTTACATAGTGAGGGGTGGAGCTTTAGGCGTTCCTCCAGGTGGGGCAGCCCAGTTGATGGGTTGTGATGCTGTATGTGGGGGCAGGGTCTCGGTGTTTTTAGGTTTTATTTCCCCGTGCTGGGGCCCTGGGTTGCGAGTTTTGTCTTGTTCCCCGTTTTTGCCTGGATTATCTGTGCATAAATGTGGGACCACCTGGTCAGCCAGCTGCCTTTTGCCTGGGGCCTGCTAGCCGCGGCCTGCAGGCCCAAGTCCGCCAGCAGCTGCCTGCGCACCCAGGTCCGCTAACCTCCACTTCCTCCTGCCACAACTCCGCCCCTCTTACAGGTCTGGATGAATGGTTGTCAGAGCTCCATACAGTTCAATTTCCTCTCAGTTCTGGTTGTTTTCTTGTTTCTAAATCCTTGTTGTCCTTAATTTTGGTTGTGTGAGGAGGCACAGTGTGTCCATCTACGCCTCCATCTTGGCCAGAAGTCAGCTTTTAGTTTTTTGCCCATGAGTATGATGTTGGCTACAGGTTTCTTATATATGGCCTTTATTATGTTGATTTCATGCTCCCTCTACACCTAATTTGCTGAGAGATTTTTTATCATAAATTGATGCTATACTTTATCAAATTGTTTTTCAGCATTTATTGATATGATGTGATTTTTATCTTTCCTTTAGTTTATGTGATGTATTACGTTTACTGATTTGCTAATATTGTACCATCCTTGCATCCCTGGGATGAATCCCACTTGATTATAGTGTATGATCTTTTAATTGTATTGCTGGATGTGGTTTGCCAATATTTTGCTGAGGCTTTCAGTGTCTATGTTCATCAGTGATATTGGCCTATAGTTTTTTCTTTGTTGTGTCTTTATCTGGTTTTGGGATTAGAATGAAAAGAGTTTGGGAGTCTTCCCTCTTCTTGGATATTTTGGAATCATTTGAGAAGTATGGGGTTAGCTCTTCCTTAAATGTATTGTAAAATTCTCCTGTGAAACCGACTGGTCCAGGGCTCTTGTGTGCTGGGAGTTTTTGATTACTGCTTCAATTTCACTAGCTGTTATGAGTCTGTTCAGGCTTTCTGCTTCTTCTTGGTTCAGTTTTGGAAGATTATATGTTTCTAGAAAAAACTCCTATGTTGGGTGCATAAATATTTACAAGGGCTGTATCCTCTTGTTGGATTGATCCCTTTATCCTGTGTAGTGTCCTTCTTTGTTTCATTATAGCCTTTGCTTTATAGTCTATTTTATCTTATATAAGTATTGCTACTCAGGCTGTTACTTCATTTCCATTTGCATTAAATATCTTCCATCCCTTTACTTTTAGCCTGTGTGTGTCTTTCCTTCTGAGATGGGTCTCTTGCACAGAACATATATATGGGTCTTATTTTCTTATCCATTTAGCTACCCTTTGGCTCTTGATTGGAGCATGTAAGCCATTTACATTCAAAGTTACTATTGATAGGTACATATTTATTGCCATTTTATTCTTTATAACAGTCATTCTCTTTTTCTTTGTTTCTTCTTAAAGAAGACTGTTTAACATTTATTGTAATACTGGTTGGGTGATAGTGTACTCCTTTAGCTTTTTCTTGTCTGGGAAGCTCTATTTCTCCTTCAATTTTATTTTAGTTTGTTTTTCTGGTTGAAGTTGAGATGATAACTTTATATGTAAGTTTTTCTTTTTTTCTTTTTCTGATATTACATATTCTTTTTGTTTTCTATTACATTTGACATACAATATTTACATTAGTGTCATGTGTACAACCCAGTGATTACACATTATGTAACTTACTAAGTTATGACTCTGGTAAATCTAGTACCCAGCTGACACCATACATAATTATTACAATATTATTGACAATATTCCCTAGGCTATACTTCACATCCCTGTGACTATTTTGTAATTACCCATTTGTACTTTTTTTTATTGTTCAAGTACAGTTGTTTCAATTTCACCATCACCACTTTACCCCACCCCACAGACCCCCACCTGCCACCCTCAATCCTACCCCGCTTTGGCTTTGTCCATGGGTCTTTTACAGATGTTCCTTGATGACCCTTACCCTTCTTTCTTCCATTATGCCCCTCCCCTTTCCCCTCTGGTTACTGTCAGTTTGTTCTTTATTTCCATGTCTCTGATTATATTTTGCTCACTTGTTTTGTTGATTAAGTTCCAGTTAGAGGTGAGATCACATACTATTTGTCTTTCACCACCTGGTGTATTTCACTTAGCATAATGCTATCCAGTTCAATCCATGCTGTCAGGCAAAGGGTAGGAGCTCCTTCTTTCTTTCTGCTGTGTAGTATTCCATTGTGTAAATGTACCATAGTTTTTTTATCCACTCACCTACTGATGGGCACTTAGGTTTCTTCCAGCACTTGGCTACTGTAAATAATGCTGCTATGAACATTGGGGTACACAGGCTCCTTCAATTTTAATGATAGCCTAGCTGGGTAATGTAGTCTTGGTTGTTGGTCCTTGCTTTTCATCACTTTGAAGATTTTGTACCACTCCCTTGTAGACTGAAATATTTCTGTTAACAGCTGACAGTCTTATGGGAACTCCCATGTAGGTAACTGTCTTTCTCTTCCTGCTTTTAAGATTCTTTATCTTTAGCCTTTGGCATTTGAATTATGATGTGTCTTGTTGTGGGCCTGTTTGGGGGTTCATCTTGTTAGGGACTCTACTTTCTGGTCTTGTGCACCTTTTTCCTTCACCAGGTTGAGGAAGTTTTCAATCATTATTTCTTCAAATAAGTTCTCAATCCCTTAATCTCTCCTTTCTTCTTCTGGTACCCCTATAATGCAGGTGTTGTGACACATCATGGTGTCCCAAATGTCCTTTCAACTATCCTCTTTTTTAAAAGAAATATTTTGGTTTTTTTCTGCTATGTGTTTTCTATATTCTCTTCCAAATCATAGTCAATCCTGTGCTTCATCAAACCTATCGTTGATTCCTTCTAGTGTATTCTTCATTACAAATATTGTGTTCTTCATTTCTATTTTTTATGGTTTCTGTGTCCTTTTCATGCTTACTATCTCCTTATGTTCTTGCTGAGATCATCCATTCTTCCCCTCAGTTACTTGAACATTCTTGTAACCATTCTTTTGAACTCTGTATCTGGTAGATTGCTTTTCTACATTTCATTTAGGTCTTCCCCTGGGTATTTCTCCTGTTCTTTCATTTGGAGCATGTTTCTTTGTCTTCCCATTTTTCTCCCTCTCTCTGTTTGTTCTGTGTATGAGTTAGATATGCTATGTCTCCCAATCTCGTTATGATGGCCTTATGCAGTTGGTATACTGTTGGGCTCAATAGTTCAGCCTTCCTGATCACCCAAGCAAGGTGCTCCAGCAATATTCTTCATATGTGTTATGTGAACTCTCCTACTATAGTTAAGATTTGATTCCTATTGGTCCATCTGTGTTCAGGGTCAATCCTCAGGGTGGCTGACTGTGAGGATTGACCCCCAACCACAGTACAAGGGCTGCTGTGCAGATGCTACCACATGAAACGGAATTTGCCCTAGCAGATTCTGGCACTTGCTGTGATCTACCTTTGGATGTGCTGCTTTTGGACTTAATTGGGTCCTGCTCTGATGTTTTCTCATGCCTGCCACCTGGTGTGCTGGTTCTGGGGCCTCTCAGGATGGACTCTGGTGCAACCAGTATCAGACACTGCCTGCGACTGCCCCTGGGCTACCCATTTGGAGCTAAAAAGCTATCCACAGATGTGGCTGCCTCTGCTGGTCCTGAGTGTATATGGGAAGGGCCAAGCTGAGCACCAAGGCTGGCTTTCACCATCACTGAGCATGGGGGCAAGTCAGCAAGACACCCCAAGATACACCTCCACCTGTGTCCACCTGCCAGCTGCCTGTTAAGGCTCAGTCACTGAAAGGGCCTCTGGTGGTACCCAAGTTGCATGAGGTAGGTTCTCATGTGTCACCAGGTAGGGGGCAAGTGATGTTCACCAGACTGATACAGATTTAAACTTAATGCTAGTGCTACGTCCGAGGTCACTCAGCAAATGTGCAGGATACACCAAGGCCAGCTGCCACCCCCAGGTGCCCACAGACATTTTTGGTGTGGAAGGATCTCAGGGATTTGGCGGCTGGAGGCCAGCAGAGTTCAGGCCCAAACAGACCAAGATTTGGCCACATGAAGGCAGGGCTCTGCAGAGGCACAGTGGCACCAGTCGAGCATGAGGGAAAGATAGCAACTGCCCTAGAGCCACACCAGTCTCTCCTGGATTGTGCCTGGGCTTCTTCAAGAGTCTGAGCTCAGCAGGTCTGGGCCCCCAGCAGTTAGGAGGGTGTGGCTAGTGGATTCCACTGGAGGGGTGGTGCAGGTCAGGCTTGCACAAAGGGGGAGAATTACCCCTGCCCTAGAGCCATAAAAATCAGTCTCTCCTGGATTCTGCCCACACCTCCTTGAATGCCTTAGCTTGGCAGAAGGGGACAGGGGTCAGGAGAGGGGGGCTAGTAGATCTCCTATGGGGGGTGGTGCACATTAGGCTTTTGGAAAGGAAGGGAATGGCCCCTGCACCAGTGCCACAACACTCAGTCTTTGACACTTCCTGAGTCCTCCTGGACCTCTACACCATGGGCTTAGGCAGCTGGCTCCTCTGAAGGGAATGTGCTTTGCAGGGTGTTGCAAGAGGGAGTCAGAAGTATGGGACTAGTGCATTCCCTCAGGCTGATGCCATATGGAGGGGAGTTCTTGATCCAAGAAAGATGGCATCTTTGGTGTGGGAGAGGGACTCAGCACAGTGACCCTATCAGCTGTCCCTTCAGCTCTGTCCCCAGAACCACACAACCCAGTCTCTCCTCACACAACTCTAGCCCACTCTACTCTCTTTCTGCCAGAGCCTAGAATGAATGGCTGTAAATGAGATTTTGTGCACTGGCCCTTTAAGAGGGCACTTGGGTTTCTAACAGAATCCCATCTCTTCCTGGCAAACTGAATCTCTGCTGATTTTCACAGCCACATACTATGTGGGCTCCTTTTCCTGGCTCTGGTGCTCTGGGCTGAAGAGCCCCACATGGGGTTAAGACCCCACACTCCTCATGGGGGACCTTTGCAGCTGGGATATCCCTCCCGAATCTCAGCCACTGCCCATGTCTCTGCCCTTCCTACCAGTCTCCACATGGCTTCTGTAAATCTTTGGTTATAAGACTTCTGGTTCAGCTAGTCTTCAGTTGGTTATTCAGGTTGATTGTTTTATATTTTAGTTTTAATTCCAGTTTGGTCCTGGAAGGAGGTTAAATGCAACTTCCTCCTACTCTGCTGACATCTTGGATTGAGTCTATTTTTTTCTTTGAAAAAAAGTTTATATCAATGCTTCTAATTTCACTCCAACACCATGAGGTTCATTTTACCCTTCCCTGTTGTCACATTTGTAAATTGTTTCTCTGACACTGAAAAACCTACCTCACCCTTTTTTCATCAGTATTTACTTATTTGCTCAATTAATTCACTTATTTGTTTAGTTTAACTGATTCCTGGCTGATGTGCCACAAAACAACTGAGCAGACATATATAGTAGGAAGGTGGAAATGTAGGTCTAGAGTTCAAATAAAGGTCCAGATGGAGAAATAGATTTGTCTGTCAACTGCATGTAGGTAAACAATGATAGAGAAGCCTTTGAATGAATTTGAGAAGAAACAGCCAGAGAAGAGAAATAGCAGAAAAGATTAGACTAGCAGAAGCCAAGAGAGAGAGATTTCAAGCCACAGTAGCCAATTGTTTCAAGACAGAGAGATTCATTAAGGACAGGAAAGGCATCTATTGACTTTCACTATGTGGAGGACAGTGGTGACTTTGGCAGGAGTAGTTTGAATGGAGTGGTACAGGCAAAGGTCAGAATGCAATGAACTGAATAACTAGGATATAAGAAAACAAAGAAAATGAGTGTTTATTGTTCCCATCAGAGTCTTGGCTATGATTTAAAACAGAATCTGTTAACCAGAAGAGAATATAGGGTTGTGAGCGAAATTCAAATATACTGTGTAAGCCAGATTGGTGCATGTGGTAAGTAATGACACATCTCGTTTACATCACTGTTCCTTATAATACTTAACACTTAAAGACTGAACACTTAGCTAAGAGGAACCTTGGTGGTCATCTATTCTAACATTATTTAAAAAAGAAAATGAAGCCGAGAAAGGAAAAGGGACATGTGCTCAAGGTTGGCCTGTAAAAATATTCAAATCATTTTATTACCCTTAGATTTTTTATCACTCTTATTTCATAAAATAAGTACTATAATTTCTAGTACCTGATTTAATACTTGTAACTTTTAAAAATATTTATTTATTTAGAGAGAGGGGAGAAGGTAGCAATAGGGGGAGAGAAACATCAATGTGTGGTTGCCTCTCATGCACCCCCTACTGGGGGCCTGGCCTGCAACCCAGGCATATGCCCCGACTGGGAATTGAACAGGCCACCCTTTGGTTTGCAGGCTGGCACTCAATCCATTGAGCCACACCAGCCAGGGCTATAAAATTTTATTTTGCAATAATTATAGTTTTACAGGAAGTTGCAAATAGTACAGTGAGTCCCATGTACCCTTCACCCAATATCTCCTATTAATAAAAGCTTACATAAATATAGTACTACTTCAAAACTAACATATTGAAAATGGTACAATACTACTTACTAGATTGCAAAACTTATTTCAATTTCATGCATTAATATGTGGGTATGTGTACATCTATGTAGTTTTAGTACAAGTATAAATTCATTAAATCAACACCATAATCAAGACACAAAACTGTTCCATCAGTACAAAGAAATTCCTTGTTATCCCTTAACACATATATTCCATATCCCTCCAGTCCCTATGCCTGGCAACTATTAATCTGTTCTTTGTTTCTGTAATTTTGTCATTTCAAGGAAGTTATATAAATCAATTGTACAGTATGAGACCTTTTGAGACTGTTTTTTTTTTAAATATTCACCAGGATACCTTTGAGATCCATCCAAGTTGTATTTGTCAATAGTCTATTCCTTTTGATTAAAGAGTAGTATACCATGGTATGGGTGATTGGTGTCATTGGTTTAACCACTCAATTGCAGGACATGTGGGTTGCTTCCAGTTTGGGGCTATTACAAATGAAGATGATAAGAACATCTGTGTACAAATTTTCTTGCCAACACAGGTTTTCATTTCTCTGGGACAGATCTGTAGGAGTTAGATGGCTGGGTCATATGGTATGTGTATGTTCAACTTTATTAAAATTTCATTTTACTTTCCTGTCAGCCATGCATGAGAGATTCTGTTTGCATGCTCAATAGCATCTGGTATTTTCAAAATTTTATCTTTAGCTGTTCTGATAAATATGTAGTAATAAATCACTGTGATTTTAATTTGTATTCCCTGATGACTAATGAAGTTCAAGATCTTTTCCTGTGCTTACTTGCTATCCATATTATCCTCTTTAGTGAAATGTCTTTTGCTCATTTTCTAATTGGATTGTTGGTTTTTACTGCTATATATTCTAGATTGATCAGATACATGGTTCGCAAATAATTCTCTAAATAATTTCCTCCTCTTAAATTATAAAGTCAAACTTTTCCTTTTAGGATTGTGCTTTGGATGTGAAGGCTCAGAACTTGTTGCCTAGCCCAAGATCATGAAAATTTTGCTATGATTTTAATTCTAAATTTTTTATAGTTTTACATGTTATAGATTTTGAGTTAATTTTTATATAAACTGCATTTTATGTCAAAGTTAATTTTTTGCCTTTGGGCATTCAATTTTTCCATTGTCATTTGTTGCAGTGACTATCCTTCCTCCACTGAACTGCTTTTGCACCTGTGTCAAAAAGTCAGTCACATACTATATCATTTTGCTTACTACTGTTTTATAGTGAGTCTTGAAGTCAGGTAATGTGAGTCCTTCCAACTTTTTCTTCAAAATTGATTTAGCTTATTTAAGTTTATACCTGGATACTTTCATTTTTCCTATAGGGAAAGAAAAAATAGAGAAGTACTGCGGCTGCGAGAAATTAGGGAAAATACAGCATTTATACTGCATATGCCCTAGGGTAGTGGTTTGCCTTAGATCAGCTGGGGAGTTCATGAAAATGCCTGGGTTCCACCCAGAGATGCGGTTTGACCTCCAAGTGATTCTGGTGCAAGTGGTTCTGTACTATATTTTAAAACATGAAAAATAATAATCTAAGGAGAAACAAGAAACAAAATCTAACACTTCATCATTGATGTTGGTATTGGGACTCTTGTTTCTCTCTTTATACCTCCTCCAGTTCCCACTAATTTCCAGTATGCAATAGGCTTGACTCTTCTGAAGACACACTTACTATTTATGGTTACACATGGTAAGAATAATACAGCAAAACTTTATAAAGTGTGGTTTTTGTTATATTCTAAATCCTGAATACCTCTGGAAAAAAACACATTTATACTATAATGGAAGTTCCTAGGTAAATAGGATCTTCTTGATACAATTTTACTTTAGAATCAAATACGCTAGAATTCATCTATTTGGTTAGAAAGGCACTCACATAGATTCAACTTTGATACATATCTCAGAATATACATTTCAGAGATCAAGAAGGAAGACATAATCCTTGTGTACTTTTTATTACAGGCTATCCTTGCCAATGCACATTCCATAGCCTTTAAAAATAACCTTTGATATTCTCCTTAAATAATCTTGCAATGTTTTTTTCTAAGCCAGTTACAGGTAGAAGGCTCATTAAGCCCCAATGAAACTTTTAAGAAGATATCTTGTGTTTATTCCATACATAAAACTCATCCATTGGGATATAAAAAGAGATGTTCCGTTATCTGCCTACACATGAGGTGAGTGAATTTTCAGACCATTGAAAAAAATTTTTTACCCCATTTTGCGTTCCACTTTATTCTAGAGAAGAAAGTTCTTGCATAAGCTCTTCCTTTTCTTTTTCCAACTCCTGCAAATGCTGCTGATTTTGCTCCAGTCTGTCCTCCAACCACTGTAGGAGAGGCCCGCTGACTGCTGACATCTGACTGCACAGGTTCTTGGTAAACACTTCAATAGAAAAAACACATGAGATAACCCTCCACCGCCAGCAGCCCCCTCAACTGTGAGCATAGAAAGGAGTTGGAGGAGGAAGTAGAAAAAGTGCAATAAGTAGGACTGGCAGACAATTTTGTACAGCCAGCCGGAGGAAAGAACAGCTGAGCAAAGTTACCTATTCTGAGGCATTCCTGAACATCCCTGCATCTGTAGGCCAGAGGGAAGCCTAGCTAAGCAGAGAGCAGAAAATGACCAGCTCTTTACTCCTTTAGGCAAAAAGGCTAAGAGCCATCTATAGAAGTGTTTCTTTTCCAAACCCTCAGCCCTTCTCAAAGTGCAAATGATAATAACTTCCTAGAGAGCTAGAACTCTGCCTTCTGGAACTTAGTTTTCTACAAGTCCAGTAGGAAAACTGCTTTGCAAATGTTATGTACATTGAAGAAATAAATACATTACTTTAACTCACTTGAAATCTCCTCCTTTAAAATGAGGAAAAACCAGAGATAAAGAATAAGAGTTTTATCATCTTTCATGCCTTATTATGAATATTTAGCTTCATGGTGAGACAAGGATTTGATGGCACTCTAATTTTTTTTAAACAAATTCCACCTAACAGAAGTATCTTTTTCTCTCTCATAGTACATGACTTACTGAAAATGACCACTGTAATGTGGTGGGATATATCTCCCAAGATATGTGTATATGTGTGTGTGTACATGTGTGTATGTATACTTTAGAATAAAAAGTGATTTTGGATGTTACTTTTTCCACACATAACAATATACTATAAACACCTTTCTGTTTCAGTAAAGATCTAGCTTTCCTTAAGAGCTGTACGATATTCATTGGAATGGATGTACCAATTTAATAAATCCTCTACTGATAGACATTTCAGTGGCATCTGGTTTTTTGCTATTATAAAGACTGTAGTTAACACCCTTTCAATTTATTTTTGTACCCTCGTCCTACAAAGTTTTGATAGATACGTTTCTGGAAGTGGAGTTGCTATATACAAGTCCTTGCATATTTAAAAACTGATTAGCCCACATTTTCTAGATTATACTAAATTATACCTCCAGGAACAGTATATGGGTATATTAACTTTTCTCAGTTTAATCTTTGCAAAAAAAATGTGAAAAACTAATAATTTTATCTTAATCCATACTTCTTTTAAAAATTATTATGAGCAATTTGATTCTTCTGTAGGGATCTATAAAAGTCTTTAATTTTTATTTCTTTTCTTTTTGAGTTCAGGGTTTCAGATTATATTTAGGCCATTACCTCCTTAGAGTTTGAAAAATACCCTCTTATATTTTCCTCCCCTATTTTTCCCTTTTTTTTTAAAGATTTTATTTATTTTATTTTTAGACAGAGGGGAAGGAAGGGACAAAGAGAGGGAGAGAAACATCAATGTGTGGTTGCCTCTTGTGCACCCCCTACTGGGGACGTGGCTCACAACCCAGGCATGTGCCCTGACTGGGAATCGAACCACATCCCTTTGGTTTGCAGGCCGGTGCTCAATCCACTGAGCCACACCAACCAGGGCTGTATTTTTTTCCTTTTAAAATGAGCTTTACAAGGGTATAATTTACAGACAATAAAATGAACCTATTTTAAATGTACAGTTCAATAAGTTTTGACAAGTGCACATACCTTGTAACCACTCCTAGTCAAGGTACAAACCACTTCTATCAGCCCACAGGCTCCTCTGCAGGTACCTTTGCAGTCAATGCACCTTTACCTCTGGCACCAGCAACTACTAATGTGCTTGCCGTCACCATAGGATAATTTTGCCTATTCTTGAACTTTGTATAAATGGAACTACAGAATATATAGCATTTTGTGTGGTGCTTCTTTCACTTGACATACTGCTGTTGTGATACATCCAGGTTGTTCATGTACCAGTACAGTAGTTTATACTTTTTGTTGCTGAGCAGTACTCGTTCTATGGATGGATCACACTTTGTCCATTCACCCACTGTCAGACACATGGGTGTTTCCAGTCTTTGGCTATTGCAAATAATGCTGCTATGAACATTCCTGTACATGTTTGTTTGAACACATGCTTTCAACTCTTTGAGGTATATGCCTAGAAGATGAGCTGGTAGGACATTTGGTAATTGTAATTGCTAACCCCTTTCCCAAAGTGGTTGTACCATATTTAACAGTAAAAGTTTAAATATAGCTGGAATTTATTTTTGTGTAGGAAGTTAGCTAGGAATCTATTTCCCCCTAATGGAAATCGAATACATAATAAGTCCATGAAGGTAAAGAATGTCTCTTTTCTTCAGGACTGTGACCCAGTCCTAGAATAATACCTAGCTGAGAGTAGGTACTCAAATGTTTTTTGAATGAATAAACTAAAAAATGAACCATCCCAATACTATTTAGTAAATAATTCATCCTTTTATAATTGATTTGAAATAATATCTTTCTTAAATATAAATTCATATACACACACATCCCTATTTCTTGGCTTTACTTGGTTCTACTGATTTGTCCACTTCTGACTTAAACTACAATACTGTGGCTTTAGAGAATGGCTACATTTTATACGAAGTCTGTCCAGAAAAAGTCCAGCCATTGTTAATAGAATGGTTTGTGCGACATTAACGTAACCTGCCAGCCAAGGAGAGTGGACTGGAATGTGCATGCATGAACCATGACAACTTCACTGTACTAGTCAGTGGGGGAGGTAGATGCCATTGACTTAGAATGTATACTATGTAGCCAATGCATTCAAAATGATTGAGTAAAGCAACGAATCTGCATCAAATTTTGTGTTAAGCTTGAACATTCCTCCATGGAAACTATTTGGATGATTCAAAAGGCTTTTGGGGATGATGCAATGAGTGCAGTGCAAATAAAAGTTTAGCACAAACACTTCAAAGATGGTCAAGAATCTGTTGAAAGTGATCCTTGTTCTGGAAGGCCTGCAACAAGCAGAACACCTGAGAATGCTGAACATGTACAGGCTGCAATCAACAAAGATTGGCAACTGACAGTGCAAGAACCAGAAGCTGATCAGGAGGTTACAAAAACTACTGTGTCCAAGATTTTTGATTCAGGATCTTGGCATGACGTGTGTTGTGGCAAAATTCATTCTGTGGCTTCTGCTTCCAGAGCAGAAGGAATATTGTGCTGCAGTTGCTAATGACTTGATTCAAACCTCTATCAATGACCCAGATTTCCTCAAGAAGGTCATAACTGGAGGTGAATTGTGGGTCTATGGCTATGATCCAGAAATGAAGGCCCAGTGGTTCCAATGGAAATCGCCTGGTTTCCATGCTCAAAAAAGGCGTGGCCAAGTTGCAGGAAGATCAAGACCATGTTAACTGTATTTTTTGATTGGGAAGGTTTTGTCCATTACAAGTATGCTGCTCAGGCCAAGCAATAAGAAATATTACCTCAGTGTTCTTCATCAGTTGACAGATGCAATATGATGAAAATAGCTGCAGCTATGGGCAACTGGTGATTGGCAGCTTCATTACAACAACATGCCTGCTCATGCATCACGTCTTATTCATGTTTTTTGGAAAACATCAAATCACCCAGGTGATTCAGTCCCCCTACCGCCCAGATTTTGTAGCCTGCAACTCCTGGCTTTCCCCAAAACTAAAATCACCTTTGAAAGGGAAAGGATTTCAGACCATCAGTGAGTTTCAAGAAAAATATGACAGGGCAGCTGATGACGATTCCAACAAAGGATTTTGCAGAGTATTTCGAACAGTGGAAGAGATGCCAGGAGAACTGTGTTAGGTCTCAAGGTGCCTACTTTGAAGGGGACTGAGGAGTCATTGTCCTATGTATAATGTTTCTTATATCTTCTCCCATAAATGTTTCTATATTTCATAGTAAATGGCTGGATACTTTCTGGACAGGGTTTGGTGTATTACCAACTTTTAACTATTTGTCAGGTTTTACCTCCAGACAGAAATTATGGGACAAATATACTGAGCCATCTCTCTCTTCTTTTCTCTGCAAAGTAATTACCTGTAACATTTGAAACCCTCTCCTTCTTCTTCACTGGTGACTTTGTCAGCCACTGGGGAAGATTGCACAGAATGGCCTGAGAGTCAGAGAGGAAGTGTGGGTGTATAGCTGTGTATGTTGCAGAAAAGTAATTTTATGTATTGTATCGAGCTTGTTGTTCCTTGAGCTTGTATAGGTATTCCTTCTATATTTATTGGCATGAAACAATTTCCTCCCTCATGCCCTTTCATCTGTCTGTCTATCCATCTCTTTCAACTCCCACCACAATAGGATGGTAGTGCTATGCTAGAACCAACTTAGACTACCTCACGAAAGCCAATTGTTGAAATTTCAGAAAGTTTGTGACCTGACTGAGGCCATGTTAATACTTTGAAATGAGCCATGGAGGGGTTTTATACAATGGAAACAGGCAAAAACACCAAAACAGGGCCCTCTCTGCTCCCTAAGAACTGGTTATTAAACATGTACCAGCACACCACTGAGGAGGTATATCATAAAACTTATTCCTGTCTTTCCTCCAGTCCAGGGCATTCAATAGAAAAATTGGGAGCAGGATTAATGAATGGCAAAGCTTTTGGGAAGTGAAACTTGAGGATAACTTATACTCATCACTTCAGTAACTGAAACAAAATTTACTCCTGTCAGTTGAGTATTTCAGAGAAAACTGCTTATACTCAAGAAAAAAATCTTACCTGAGCCATTATGGATCTTGGTCACCGAGTCCAGATGTGTAAGACTAAACGGATAAAACAGTTTAGGTTAGTAACAAAGCAGCAGCGAAGGGCCACGGACTATATAACAAAATGATAAACTGCACCAGACCTCTGCCAATCTGGATTAGATGAATATGTATAATTTAAATTCCCATTATTGTTAAATTTTTCATGATTTTTGAGACTTGACTCTATTCAGAACTTTGACATAATTCAAAGACATGATTTTGAAATTACTGTCTCACTGAAGCCTTCACATAGTATTGGGCAAGACCCAGTGCTTGGCATCAGGGCTACTAAGATATTGTAATTTATTAATTTTTTACATCCAAAAAAGTATCTTTGCCCTTGGAGGATCCAAAGTGCAGCAGGAGATAAACAAACATTACCAAGACTGTTTTCATACAGTGTGAGAAACACTGTGTTTGAAGACCGCTATAAAGCATTCTCACAGAGAGGTAAAGGGAAAGTGTGCTCAAGAGTTGAGCTGCTAAGATGAAAGAACAGAAGAGGACAATTGAGACTGGGATCTAGAAGTGGAGAAGAGGAGCAAGGAAAGTTTCTACCTGTGAATCCTTCTATAGGCATCCTGCTCCTCTTGGCACAGGATCTTGGGCAGCTCAACTGCTGATTCAAGGCACACTTTCCCAATGGTTACATGAGGTACAATATGGATTGGGATTTCAATTCTCTCATACCTGAAAGACAATCAATTCAAGTCAGTTTTTGGTCTTTTTGTTTCCAACTTTCTTGAGGTATAATTGGCAAATAGGAATCGCATATATTTAAGGTTTACAAATTGATATTTTCATACACATTATGAAATGATAACCTCACTCAGGCTAATTAACATATTCATCAACTCACATAATTACCATGTTTGTGGTGAGAACACTTAAGATTTACTTTCTTAGCAAAATGCAAGTTATAATACTGTATTGTTATCTTTAGTCACCATGTTGTACATTAAACCTCCAGCAATCATCCTGAAACTTTATACCTTCTGATGACACTTCCTCAGTTTCTCCTCCACCAACCCACCCCTGACAACCACCATTCTACTCTCCACTTCTATGAGTTTGACTATTTTTTAATTTATTTATCTTTAGAGTTTGACTATTTTAGATTCCTCATATAAGTTAGATCATATGGTATTTGCCTTTCTGTATCTGGCTCATTTCATTTAGCATAATATCCTCCAGGTTCATCTATGTTGATGGAAATGGTATGTACATACTCATACATACACACATATCATGTCCACTGACAGACATTTAGGTTGTTTTAGTATCTTAGCTATTATGAATAATGCTGCAATGAGCATAGGAGTGCAGATATCATTTTCAGATCCATATTTAATTTCCTTTAGATACGTACCAAGAAGTAGCTCAGTTTTTAATGCTGAGTTGTCATAATCAGAAGTTATCTATAGTTTTAATAGAAATTTGGGGATATGGCATGCTTCAAAGGTTAAACATTCCTATAGTTCATGTAGTAGCTCAACTTCAAAGTGGATAAGTTCAAACTGAGTCCATCTGGGGAGGAAATTGGAAGTACATTTGCACAGTCAGTATATTCTAATCTCACAGAAAATCTGAGGCCACTACTACAAACTTAACAGAAGCTTTGGGACCTCAAGGTCCTTATGTTTGTTCCCCAGACCAGGGCAATAGCAAATTAATATTGTTTTTGGTCAGGAAGTTGCCAGTGAGATTGATCACTGATCACAAAGCCTGAGGAAGAGGAACTGCAGACTCTGATAACTCCATTAGATTCAGTATGTAGGTGGGGTTACTCATCTAAATGTTTACTTGTGCTAACTCAGTGTTCACCAGTGGCACTTACTTCCCATTCTCTTCCCTGGGGGAAAAAAGGTAAGAAATTCACAATTACTTGCATTTTCATGCTATGTGGGAGAATCAGCTTTGCTTACTAGTAAGGCCAACCAATCCACCTCCGCCTACTTCTCACCCCAAATACGCCTAAGCTCAACTTGCTAGTGGCTTCACTGTAGCATCCAGGTTGAGGGCTTCTGGCACTGTGAGACCCCATTGGCACATTGTGATATAGCAGCATAAAATCTAGCTCTCCTCTCTCTCTTTCCCACCCAGCTGAATGAGTCTGGGCCCCATACCACAATCCAGATAGAACACAAATGATGGAGGATAATAAACACCCTCCCTACATCTAAGCAGTCAAGGAGAAACTCATGAAAGAGTACGCCATAGCTGCTTGTGGTTTGCAGAAGGTTCTTTAAAGTAATACACTGTGACTATTATTACTGATTTTCCAGAAACCCTGAAGAAGTCAATCTGCTCCTCCTATTAGTCTGCTTAGCAGTGTTTCCCACTGAGTTTGTCAGAACAAATGAGCAGTAATGGTTCCAGTGGTCCATTGAGACTGAATATACATCTTCATAAACTCCTAGTGGAAAGAGCTAAAACTTGTCAGTTATTCAAAACTACAGTCTCAGAACTTTGGTAGGTAGAGATTTAAAGCTTAGTAGGGAATCTCCTTCTGCTAATAAACTAGATGGTTAAGACCAATCATCCTGTTGAGAGCAACTAGAATAGCTGGGCAAAATAAAATAGCATCTTTTGGGTAACTACCAAAGCAGCAAATAATTGTAGGGTCAAGATCCGGGAAAGCAGGAAAATCCAGAGATGAGCCTGACATTCAATGGCAGTAGTCCTAGAAAAGCATTTTCTGGTTTCAGAGGAGGAAGTTTACTGGCTGGGAAGTTAAAGAGAATTTCCCAAAAGGGCTTACAGGTGTTAGGTGACAAAATAGGCATTCAGGGCTTGTCAGATGGGAGAGGCCCCAGTAAGTTGTTTCCAGGCTTTGGATTGGGACCTTAACAGAATATGTACTAAGAGTACAATTAGGGGAGGGGCAACTTTGAATCATCCCAATTCCTAAATGGATTAATATGAGCTGATAATTCTGCTACCAGTTATGATGTAGTTTACCAAAGACCATTATTATACCCTCCAAAATAACAAGAAAACAGATAAAACAAAAATATGTAGATTTAAGAAAAGATCCCAGAGAACTGTGGATACAAAGATAAATGGAAATGAACTACATTCCTGAGAAAAACAATGAGATGAGTAGAGACCAGTGGCTGCTTTCCTCCCTGGGGGTATCCGTGTTGTCTGGGGACACAGGGTGAGGCTTGTCACACACAGATGAACGTTGCTGGGCTAAGAGAAATGTAATGGGGCTTGTAACAATCGTGGGATGGTGTGATGAACTGAAATATGTTAGAAGCCTAAAAAATGGTCAGTTCTCTTCTCCTGCTGATTCTACCCCACAAGCAGGACTTGCTGAAAATATAGACACATAGGAAGCTGGGACCTGCGCTAGAACACAGAAAGATACTCATAATTTCATGTTGGTTAGACCTAAAGTTGCTGCTAAAAGATGGGAACTGGAATACAGATAGGACAGATCTCACCCTGTGCTAAAATTCCAGCAAAATGAAAGTAAAACAGAAAATAACAAAAGTAGCAAGACAGCTCTGACACAGCTAACTTTTGGTTGGATGGAAGTGATGAGTCTCCCATTCTAGTTGTTTGATATGGGAAAGGGTATGCCCTCTCTGGGGAATAATAACATTTAGTCTAATCTCCATGGTGATTTTAATCACTCTGACATAAAAGGCTTAAAAAGAGAAATGAGGAAATATGAAAATATGACATGATCAGAGGAAAAAACCAATAGAGGAAGATCGGAATTACTAGATAAGAAATTTCAAAATAACTATTAATAAGTGTTAAGAAATTAGAAGGGAAGATGGACAAAAATGGATGAAAAAAATAAAGAATTTCAACACAGAAATACAAGCTCCAAAAAGGAACCAAATGAGGTGAACATGAGCAAGATGGTGGACTAATGGGCTTCAGGCCCTCACAATGACACAGAATCACTGAGTTAACAATGACATATGGAACAGAACATCTTTGAGAGAACTCCAGAGATCAATTGAGAAGTTACAGTACCCAGACCAGTACAAAACCAAGAAGAGATCACAGTGAAGGGTACAAAAATTCATGGTACCTTGCATGCCTCTTCATGCCCATCCCCCATCTGATATAGCATGGCAAAAGTGGGAAGAAACCTCCCATACTGTGGATCCTCTCTCAGGATGGAAACAAAAGAGTAGACCTTGCATCTAACATTCTTGCTTGTCTGGGGGCTACCCAAGGCACTGGTTTCTTAGTGGCCTTGCTTGGAAGCCACTGAAAGGAAACACAACCACTGCTGCATGTTAGAGCTGTAGTTCCACAGACACAGGCCAAGCAGAGCAAGAGATTACAGGTTTCTAAAAAGAAGCAGGGACAAAATCATTAGGGAATTTTATTTTGGCTTCCTTAGGGAATTTGAGACAACTAAAAACACATGCACAAGCACAATGAAGACACATCCTTAAAATGGTTTGAGAGGTCCTAGAATCTCTAGCTGGACTGATCATTAAAAGTCTTCCCCTGTGTAAAGCCAGTCCATAATGAGAAATGATTGTTTTTCGAATGACCAAGTCTCAACAACAAAATATCACAAAGCATATGAAGAAAACAAGGAAATATGTCCCAATCAAAGGAACAAAATAAAACTCTAGAAACTGACCCTAAAGAAATGTAAAACTATGAGCTTCCACAAAAAGAATTAAAAATAACTGTCATAAAGATGCTCAATGACTAAAAAGAAAACAAAGAGAGACAATTGAATAAAATTATGAAAACAATGCATGAACAAAATGACAATATCAAAAACAGAAACTATTAAAAAGAACCAAGCAAAAATTCTGCAGCAGAAAAAATATAATAAATCAACTTAAAAATTCATTAGAGGGATTCAACAACAGATTTAATAAGGCAGACGAAAGAATCTTGAAGATTCTGGTCAAGATGGTGGCATAAGCAGACGGTTCACCTCTTCACACAACCACATCAAAATCACAACTAATATATACAACAACCATCACTCAGAACCGTCAGAAATCGAGTAGAATGGAAGTCTGACAACCACAGAATTAAAAGAAACCACACCCATCCAGACTGACAGCAGAGGTGCTAAAGTGGAACAGGCTGGTCACTGACCCACATGTGGTGGATAAAAATTCAAGAGGGATATCTCAGGAGCCAGGAGACCCAGGCCCCTCAGCCCAGGGTTCCAGTGCCACGAAGATAAGTCCTCACAACTTCTGGCTATAAAAACCAGGGCAGATTGAGTCAGTAGAAGAAACTGCTGGATAACCAAGCAGTTCCTTTTAAAAAAACCCACACACAGACTGACCTACTCAGACTTACTCCCTCTGAGTTCCAGCACCAGTGGCATACAGGGAGAAACTGAAGTGTCTGGCATCCAGGCAAGTACAGGCCATTGTCCATTTTCTAAACCCTCTCCTCACAGTCCAGCAACCTGGTACCATATCTGAGACTCCATCAACCTGGCTAACAGCATTTGGCGTGCCTTGGAGATCCCTGGAGACTCTGTCCCACTGAAGTATGGGCCCACCCAAGCTGCTTTTCCACATGAAAGCTGGTCCTGGCTCATGCTTCGTAACTTCCTAAATCCTCTCAAACAAGCAACAGATGGCCTCAGTGAGCCCCAGGCTGGCACCAGCAGCAGCCAGCCTAGATTCACAGCTTGGCTTCACCTGGGAATCTACAAGCCAAGCACCAGTAGCAGCCTTCTCAGACTGCTTTATAGCTCAGGCAGGGTGGCTGCAAGCAAAACACAGGTGGAGTGACCTTGACCTTTACCACCTGGGAAATCCCAGGGTCAGTGCACCCAGATTATAGCTACAGTCCAAGATAGAGTACCCTGCCCCTGCACAACTGATCCTCCATGGAGGGTGGAGGTTGGTGGGAAGTGGTCATAGCCAATCCTTGTAGCTTATTGGCCTGGGTAAATTCTTCCTGTTGATCTGCCAATAGCGACCAAGGCTCAATAACAAGAGGAGTGTATACTAGCCCACACAAAGGGTGCACTGTGAGTACCCAGCTTGGGTGATAGGGGAGGGTGTGCCACTGGACCCTACAGGGCACCTACTACATTAGGCTATGTTACCAAGACAAAGAGTCCAAGAAGTTCTACCTCATACATAAAACACAAGGAGGCTGCCAAAATGAGGAGACAAAGAAACATGGCCCAAATGAAAGAACAGATCAAAATTCCAGAAAAGGAGCTAAACGGAGACAAGCAATCTATCAAATGCAGAGTTTAAACACTGCTTATAAGGACACTCAAGGAACTTAGTGAGGACCTCAGCAGCATAAAGAAGCCCCAGTCAGAAACAAAGAATACACTAATTGAAATAAAGAACAATTTGCAGGGAAACAACATTTGAATGGATGAAGCCAACAATCAAATCAATGATTTGGAACATAAGGAAGCAAAAAGCAACCAATCAGAGCAACAAAAAGGAAAAAAGAATCCAAAAATATAAGGATAGTACAAGCAGCTTCTGAGACAACTTCAAGAGGTTCAACATTCACGTCATAGTGTGCCAGAAGAAGAAAAAGAGGAAGAAATTAGAAATCTATTTGAAAAAATAATGAAAGAAAACTTCCCTAATTTGGTGAAGGAAATAGACAAGAAAGTCCAGGAAGCACAGAGTCCCAAACAACTAGATGCAAAGAGATCCACTACAAGACATATCATAATTAAAATGCCAAAGTTTAAAGAAAAAGAGACAATCTTAAAAGCAGCAAGGCAAAATAAGTTAGTTACCTACCAGGGAATTCCCATAAGACTGTCAGCTGGTTTCTCAAAATAAACTTTGCAGGCTAGAAGCGATTGGCAAGAAATATTCAAAGTCATGAAAAGCAGGGACCTACAGCCAAGATTGCTCTACCCAGCAAAGCTATCATTTAGAATGGAAGGGCAGATAAAGAGCTTGGCAGACAAGAAAAAACTAAAGGACTTCATCATCACCAAACCATGAATACATGAAATGTTAAAGGGACTTAGTTAAGAAAAACAAGATGATCAGCTTTCAAAACACACACACACACACAAAATATAAGATGATCAAAACTATGAAGAATAAAATGGCAAACAATACAAATCCATGAACAATTGAGTCTAAAGACAAATTAAGCAAGCAAGAAGAACAGAGAGTCACAGATATGGACAGTGTTTTGATGGTTGCCAGATGGGAGAGAGGTGTGGGGGAATGGGTGAAGAAGTGAGGGAATTAAAAAGTACAAATAGGTAGTTACAGAACAGCCATAGGGATACAAAGTACAGCACAGGAAATGGAGTAGCCAAAGAACTTATATGCATGACCCATGGACATGAACAAGGGTGGGGGCATTCCCTGAGGGAGTGGGAGGTGATAGGTGGAGGATAGCAAAGGGGAAAAATTGGGACAACTGTAATAGCATAATCAATAAAATATAACTTAAAAAGATAGGCCCCAACTAAATTCTGTCTATAAGAAACTCATTTTATATGTAAGGTTACAATTAGGCTGAAAGTGAAAATATGGAAAAAGATATTCTATGTAAATAATAACCAAAGGAAAGCAGGGCTATCTGTATTAGAGCGAACAAAATGGACTATAAGTCAAAAACTTAAAAGGGACAGACTATACCAGAATAAACTGTAAGTCATGATACCATAAAAATCCTAGAGGAAATCATAGGCAGTAAAATTTCAGAAATCTCATATAGCAACATTTTTGGTGATATATCTCCTAGGGCAAGGGAAACAAAGGAAGAAATAAACAAATGGGACTACATCAAATTAAAATGCTTCTGTACGGCTAAAGAAACCATCATAAAAATGAAAAGGGAACCCACTATACAGTAGAACATATTTCCCAATGATATATAGGACAAGGGTTTGACCTCCAAAATTTATAAAGTACTTACATGACTCAACACCAGGAAGACAAACAATCCAGTCAAAAACATGGTCAAAGGACCTGAATAGACAATTCTACAAGGAGGACATACAGATGGCCCAGGGACATACAAAAAAATGCTCATCATCACTAACAATCACAGAGATGCATACTAAAACCAGATTGAGAGATCACCTCACATCCGCCAAAATGGCCATCAATAATAACAAACAAGCTCTGACGAGGATGTGAAGAAAAGGGAACCCTAGTACATATGTGGAAAACAGTATGAAATTTCCTCAAAAAATTAAAAATGGAACTGGCTTTTCACATCCAATCCCATTGCTGGGACTATACCTTAAGAATCCTGAAACACCAATACAAAAGAATATATATGTACATTGCAGCATTATTTACAACAGCCAAAATGTGGAAACAGCCTAAGTGCCCATCAGTAGATGAGTGGATTAAAAAACTGGTACATTTACACAATGGAATACTACTCAGCAGTTAAAAAAAGAAGGAATTCGTAGCCTTTGTGACAGCATGGATGGAATTGGAAACTATTATGCTAAGTGAAGTAAGCCAGTTGGTGAAACATAAACACCATATGATCTCACTTATAAGTGGAACCTAATCAACAAAATAAACTAACCAGAAAAATAGGACCAGAGGCATAGAAACATGGAACAGATAGACAGCTGTAGGAGGGGAGGGTTTGGGCAGAGAGTGGTTGAAAGAATGTGAAGAGATTAGTCAAAGAATATGTATGAATGATCTATGGACATGCACAATGGTGAAGACTGACCTGGGGTGCGGGACAGGCTTGGTGGAAGGGGGAAAACTGGGAAAAATTGGGATAACAGTGGACTTCCTACCAAGATGGAGGTGTAGACAGATACACTGTGCTTCCTCAACAACCAAAAGAAGGACAACAAATTTTAAAACAAAAAAACAACCAGAACTGCCAGAAAAATCAAACTGCATGGAAGTCCAAAAACCAAGGAGTTAAAGAAACATTCACCCAGACTGGCAGGAGGGCTAGAGACAGGCAACTAGGGTGGACAGGACTCACAGCAAGTCTGTGACTGGAAGACCAGGGCAGGAACAGTGGCGGCTGGCAGACCAGGTAAGGCAACAGCTAGAGAAGCAGACAGTTCCACATTTGTGTGCAGATAAACTGGAACAACTGGGGAGCAAAGACAGACCACAGAACCCAGGGCTCCAGCTAGGGGAAATAAAGCCTCAAACCTCCGATTGAAAATACCTGTAGGGGTTGAGGAGGTAGTGGGAGAAACTCCCAGCCTCACAGGAGAGTTCATTGGAGAGACCCACAGGGTCCTAGAATGTACACAAACCCACCCATGCAGGAGGGCCCAATTTGATTGTGGGAAGCTGGGGAAGTGACTGAAAACCAGCAAAGAGCAGAACAAATGCCATCGTTCCCTCTCCGACCCCTTCCCCACATACAGTGTCACAATCCAGTGACCTGGGTTGCCACACCCTGGTGAACACCTAAGGCTCCACACCTCACCACATAACAGGCATGCCGAGACAAAAAAAAAAAGAGGCCCAAATGAAAGAATAGATTAGAGCTCCAGAAAAAATACAACCAGGCGACAAGGAGATAGCCAACCTATCAGATGCATAGTTCAAAACACTGGTAACCAGGATGCTCACAGAATTGGTTGAGTATGGTAGCAAATTGGATTTTAAAATGAAGGCTATGCTAAGTGAAATAAAAGAAAATGTATAGGGAACCAACAGTGATAGGAAGGAAACCGGGACTCAAATCAACGGTGTGGACCAGAAGGAAGAAAGAAATATTCAACCAGAACAGAATGAAGAAACAAGAATTCAAAAAAATGAGAAACTTAGGAACCTCCAGGACCTCTTTAAACATTCGAACATCCGAATCACAGGGGTACCAGAATGACAAGAGGAAGAACAAGAAATCAAACATTTATTTGATAACATAATGAAGGAGAACTTCCCCAATCTCTCAAAGGAGATAGACTTTCAGGAAGTCCAGGAAGCTCACAGAGTCCCAAACAAGTTGTACCCAAAAAGGAACACACCAAGGCACGTCATAATTACATTACCCAAGACTAAAGATAAAGAGAGAATCTTAAAAGCAGCAAGAGGAAAGGAGACCATTACCTACAAAGGAGTGCCCATAAGACTATCAGCTGATTTCTCAAAAGAAACCTTATAGGCAAGAAGGGGCTAGAAAGAAGTATTTGAAGTCATGAAAGGCAAGGACCTATATCCAAGATTACTGTATCCAGCAAAGTTATCATTTAGAATGGGAGGGCAGATCATGTGCTTCCCAGATAAGGTCAAGTTAAAGGAGTTCATCAACACCAAGCCCTTATTATATGAAATGTTAAAGCGACTTATCTAAGAAAAAGAAGATAAAAAATATGAACAGTAAAATGACAACAAACTCACAACTATCAACAACCAAACCTAAAAAATAAAACAAAAACAATGTAAACAAACCACTAGAACAGGTACAGAATCACAGAAATGGAGATCACATGGAAGGTTATCAGTGGGGAGGTGGAAGGTGAGAAATATGAACAATAAAATGACAACAAACTCACAGTTATTAACAATCAAACCTAAAACAAAAAGAAACTAAGCAAGCAGCTAGAAAAGGAACAGAATCACAGAAATGGAGATCACATGGAGGGTTATTAGCGGGGGAGTGGGTAAGGACAGAGGAGTAAAGGTACAGAGAATAAGTAGCATAAATGGTAGGTAGAAGATAGATAGGGAGAGGTTAAGAATAGTATAGAAAATGTAGAAGCCAAAGATCTTGTATGTATGACCCATGGACATGAACTAAAGTGGGGGAATGTGGGTGGGAGGGGGTGTACAGTGTGGAAGGGAATAAGGGGGGGGAATGGGACAACTGTAATAGCATAATCAATAAAACATATTTTTAAAAACATAGAGAAAAGGATATGACACATCTGTCCTACTAAGTTAGTGGACAAGGAGGAGAAAGTCATGAGAGAGAAAGCTGTTAATGTATCATTTTTTGTTGGGGCTTCAAGTCCATGCCAGAGAACCAATATACTGGGCCCTGGCTTGTGTGGCTCAGTGGATTGAGTGCTGGCCTGGGAACCAAAGGGTTGTCAGTTCCCAGTCAGGGCATATGCCTGGGTTGCAGGCCAGGTCTCCAGTTGGGGCCATGTGAGAGGTAACCACACATTGATGTTTCTCTCCCTCTCTTTCTGCCTCTCTTCCCCTCTCTCTAAAAATAAATAAATAAATTTTTTTTAAAAAAAGAAGTATATTGGCTAAGTGAAGGTGAGCACTGACCATGAATAGAAGGACTACTGCCCTGACTCCTAAAAACAGCCAAATGCCAGGAAGTCTTCTTTCTCTATAGCATAAGGTTGTTTACATCACCTTCCCAACACTGCAGACGCCCTCTTATGGAGTCAAACATCGGGAGAAAGGGAAGCAACTGAAGGATTGGAAATTTATCCCCTGTAGTTATTTAAACTTAGGGAATCTTTAAATTATGGGATTGGATTGAATTATACATACTATTTCTTCTTCCCAGGTAGTGGGTAGGTTATGGGTTGTTTTATCTGGGGATAAGAAAATAACAATAGTAGAGAATTTCCCAGAGCTGGAGGACAAGTGCTGTCTGATTGAAAGCATCTGCCAATTTGAATCATAGAATAACCACAATCTAGTTGTATCATAGAAAATTACACAACCTCAAGAATACAGAAGTTCTTAAAAGCTATCAGAGAAAGAAAAAAAAAGCCCCCTACAAAAGAACAAGAATTGGACTGGTTGAAGACTTCTTAAACAACACTGGATGTTTAAAAACCATGAAACAATGCCTTTAAAGTTCTGAGAGGGAAAATGTTGATATAGAATTCTTTCTCCATTAAGGTTATTAATAAAGAATAATTTTTTTTTTCAGACAAGCATGGACTCAGAAGGTTTAGTTCAAATGTGCACATTTCTTAGGAAGTTACTAGAAGTCTTTAACAAAAAAATGACAGTGAACCAGGAAAGGTCACATGAAACCCAGACCACAGCAGATCCAACCCAGGAGGATAATGAAGGAAAGTGCCAGGACATCAGCTGAGACCAGATTAGGGCAGGAAGAAGGAGGGTTTCAGGGAGCAATCCTAGGAAAAGCAAGGAATCCAAATAATTTTATATTATTCCTAAGGTATTTGGAGCTCAGTAAGGTGATAAAGTCAGAAAAATAAAGGGGGAAAAGCCATTCCAAAACCTTATGAAAAAGTAAGATATACAAGAAAGAAAACAGAATCATAGTATATCACTTCATACTGCTTGGTTTTACATAGAATAATATTTACATAATCATAATATAAATGCTTTAGTTTCTACTCTTAGAATCAAGTAGCACAGAAAACAATTATTTTTACAACACTGAACAAAAATATTTGCAACTGTGAAAATATAAAGGTTTGTGGTAAAACTTCAAGTAACAGTACAGAGCCAAAAGATATTGCCTATTGTCTGTTGTCAATAAAATAAATAAAAAGGGTAAACTTCATTTAAGATTAGAAAAGTAACCAACAGAAAAATGAAAAGTTGTAATAAAAGTACCCTAAAGAAAATGAAGATGGGGCAGTGCAAGTAAACCTTCATTTGTGAGAGCAAGATAATGTAATAATAAGAATAGATATTATCTAAAATTAGTAAATCAAGAAAGGGTACCAAAAGCATATTATTTAGAGATATTAAAATAAACATCAGAGCTGAAAACAGAATTAGGAGAAAGAAGTGGTTCCTTTTGACTGAAACTATTTATTTTAACTTCTTTCATACCACTTGATATTTTTATTCATGTGCATCCATTACTTTGATGAAAATTTTAGAAATTAAAGTTACTTGATGAAGGAACACTTTGGTATGGTTCAACCCCAAAGCTATATAAAGGATAATGAAGTCTCCACACCCCCTGCTTCCTCATTCCCACTTCCTCTCTGCTATGGTGTTTCCTTTCATACATTCTATGTATCTATAAGCAAGTATGCTGGTATGTTCATGTAAACATTTCCTTCCACATTCTTACATGAATGGTAGCATACTATATATAATATTCTTGTACATCACCTTTTTTATTTAACAAATGTATCTTGGAGATATTTCTGTATTACTATCAAGCTTCCTCATATTTTTTAATGACTATACGTTAATCCATTATTTGGATGCATACTTTATTTAATCACTCTGTACTCAGAGACATGTTTTTTCCAGTTCATTGCTATGTCAAGCTACAATGCTATTATAATAAATTAACAATTATTATAAAAAAATTTAAGACAGTCTTTGCTTCTGTTTCCCAATTAGATAATGAACTTGGCTTTCATCTTTGCATCTTCACTGCCCACCATAACGCTTAGCACAGAGTATATATTAAGATTTTCTAATTTAGGTTCAATTGAATTTAAATGAGAAACCTAACCTATGCAAACATTTGAATGTAATAATATAATTCTAAAATCAAGTTTATGGAAGAGCAAAGACAGTGTGTCTATACAAATATATAGTGCTCCGCATACTCAGTCTTTGTTTTATAATTCACCAGTAAAAAGGAAAAGCAGCACTGCAACTCAGTTCAGAATAATTGCAAGAAAGGAAATGCAGGACTGGGCTGTGATGCTGTGATTGCAATTAAAAGACTGCTTATGTGATCCCAGCTCTCTAGGTCCCCAATATCCAAGATGTTAAAAAAAAACTCTAACTCCTTACAGAGATGTTAATGGGTGTAAGTAGACTACAGAATTGTTAGCGTCTTACCAGTGAGAGAATAAAATGAAACAAAACAGTCAAGTTCCAGGACTAGAGATTAATACACCAATACATACATGCACCTCCGTCATACTTACTCTGAGCTCTTTTGGGCCTGAATGGATTGAAAGCAAGTGTAGAGTACCCGGCCAGTCTACAAGAAATAAATAAATAAGAAAAAAAGAAAGGTCACATAGAGAAGGATTAATTTTGAAAAATGTATAGCAATTTAGTAGACTCTAACCTAAAACTCAAAGGCCACTCTGAAAGTGGAACGTTAAAAGAGGTTACAAATGGAATATGCCATGAATCAGTTTCCATAAGAAGTATCGTGTAACTAACCCAACATGAAATGGCCACAATCAAGCATCTGTTCACGTGACAGCAGAGAACTATTTAAAAACATGGGGACCAAGAAATTGAGAACCAGAGTATTCAAACTGCTTTGTTGGAATGACAAACTTATTCAACAAGTATTTATAATAATAACAAATAAATTTATGATTACAAAACCAAAAGCATTTCATACAAAGTATAAAGTTCAAAATATTGAACTTTGTGTTTGTGGCAAAGTGATTTTGTGAAGAATTATTCGTTGTTAACACAGATTCTGAGAATCTAACTAATGTACTAAAGATAGGATACACTTGATATTTTTGGCAAAATTCATGCCTATAATGTTAAAAAGTAATTTTTTGTTTGAACTGACACATACCAAATCTCTTAACATGAACATAAAATTCAAAAAGAAGTACTCTAAATAGAGAAAGGCAAGACCAGCCATTGATCGAGTTAACATCTCTGAGCTTCAGTTTGCTCATCCATAAAATATGCATAATAATAATCCTTATAGGCTTGTTGTCAGAGCATACTTAGGTAAAAAACCTAATGAGTGTGCACCATACAACAGGTGATAAATGGTAACACCTGGTACTATTATTAGCCATCAAAATATATGCAGAATCTGACCACGTCTCATTGCTTCCACTCCTACCACCCTGGTCAAACTTCCATCATCTCTTTCTAGATCACTGCAATATCCTCCTAACTGCTTTCATATATACCACGGACTCCATAACCTCCTCCCTCCCTATGCTCCCAACCCCACCTCCTATCCAGTCTATTACTAACACAGTAACCAGAAATATCCCATTAAAATATAAAATCACTCTCTAGCCTAGCAATTTTCAACCAGTGTGCTGCAAGAATTTTTAAAACATGTAATACCTGACTGATTTAGTCAGGGGCATTGACCTCTTTTCCCCTAGATTGTCAAATAAAAAAATTACAACCAACACAATACTTGTCCCGTGTGAATGAATCAAAATTATACCTATTTTTTTTCAGATGGGCAAAAAAATATTTTTTGGCATGCTGCAGAATTTTAATAATTAGTTTATATGTGCCATGAGATGTAAAAGGTTGAAAATCATGGCTCTAGTGGCTTCTCAACTCAGATTCAAAGTCAAGGCCTTACAAGATCTGGCCCTAGTTATGTTTCACACCACCACATAGCATGACCAAATGAGTTACAGTACAAATCATGACATTTCCAAGAAGTGAATTACCTGAACAGGAGACTGGGATAATGGGGTAAAACTGGGACTAACAGATGCAAACTGGTCATGGTTTTCCTCACTCAGCTGCAGTCACACTGGTTTCCTTGATGTCCCCTGAACATGATACACTCACCTCAGAGTCTTTGCATTGGCTATTTCCTCTGCCTGGAATACTCTTCTCCCAAGAAATCCACAAGACTTGCTCCCTCATTTTCTTCAGATCCTAACTCAATAACCGTTCTCACTGAAACCTTCCCTGGCCACCCTATTAAAATTGCAAAATGATTTTTCTCTATTCTGTGTGTAAACACACACACACACGATATAGATGTGCACATGTATGCATACACACAATACCTTTGTATTTTTATCTTCTATGAAACAGGAAAAAATAAGTCCTACAAAGCCTTGATCCATCATCTGGTACATGGCTTGTGTACGAACATCTGTAAATAAAAATAAAAATCTGCTGTCAATAAACTCGTGGTATGTAATCCTCCCAGGATTCAGATTCTACAGGCAAAAAAAAGAGATATATTCTTAGACAATATGATTGTCAAAGCATAAATATTTTACTAGGTTAGAGAAATACCATGAGAGGACTGCAATTAAGTAAGAAAACTTATTTATAACTGTAGACTGTCTAGCCCAACATTAGTCCTGCTATGAAATGTAGCATAGAAAGAGAAAAATGGAAAACTTCAATTAGCCCCCAAAACTTGATAATTTTTCCCAGGGGACTCAAAGGGAAAGAAAGGTATTGAAAGGAAACAAAAAGATTTCCTAGGATAAACTTTTTAATGGACAGCTTCTAGGGAAGTGAATACATTAGACTTGATACTAAAGAATGAAGTGTAGAACTATTACAGAGGAAATTCTTAAGAGAAAACCACTGTACAAAAGTGACTGCAACAGAATTAAATTCAACATTCCAAGGAGTAAAAACAAAATTTCACAATATGCTTATTAAATTTTTGCCAAGGATATCATAAAAAAGCACCAAATAACAACATTTGAAAGGATTAACTAAAAGATTAGGAAAGACTAAACCAAAGCAAAACATAAAGATCTGAAGTCTTCAGAACACTGTTAATATGAAGGATATAAAAGATTGGGTATCATAACAAAACACTGCAGTATATGGTTTAGTCCAGTGACCTATGCTCACTTTGTTTGGCAACATGTCCTTAAACATTCTTCTTTTTTTTAAATATATTTTATTGATTATGCTATTACACTTGTCCTATTTCTCCCCCATCATTCCCCTCCACCCTGCACGCCCCCTCCCACCCGCATTCTCCCCCTTTAGTTCATGTCCATGTGTTATAAGTTCTTTAGCTTCTACATTTCCCACACTATTCTTGCCCCCTGTCTATTTTCTACCCACTGTCAATGCTACTTACTTTTGTATCTTTTCCCTCTCTCTCCTCCTCCCAGTCCCGTTGCTAACCTTCCATGTGATCTCCATTTCTGTGTTTCTGCTCCTGTTCTAGAGGTTTGCTTAGTTTGCTTTTGTTTTAGGTGTGGTTGTCAATATCTGTGAGTTTGCTGTCTTTTTACTGTCCTATTTTTTATCTTCTTTTTTTTAGGTAAGTCCCTTTAACATTTCATATAATAAGGGCTTGGTGATGATGAACTCCTTGAACTTGACCTTATCTGAGAAGCACTTTACCTTCCCTTCCATTCTAAATGAGAGCTCTGCTGAATAGAGCAATCTTGGATGTAGGTCCTTGACTTTCATGACTTGGAATACTTCTTTCCAGACCCTTCTTGCCTGCAAGGTCTCTTTTGAGAAATCAGCTGACAGTCTGATGGGAACTCCTTTGTAGGTGACTGTCCCCTTATCCCTTGCTGCTTCTAGAATTCTCTCCATTTTAATCTTGGCTAATGTAATTATGATGTGCTTTGGTGTGTTCCTCCTTGGGTCCAACTTCTTTGGGACTCTCTGAGCTTCCTGGACTTCCTGGTAGTCTATTTCCTTTGCCAGATTGGGGAAGTTCTCCTTCATTATTTATTCAAATAAGTTTTCCACTTGTTGCTCTTCTTCTTCCCCTTCTGGTTGGGACATTTAAAGATGTCCTGGAGGTTCCTAAGCCTCTCCTCATTGTTTTGAATTATTTCTTCCTTGTTTTCTGTTTGGTTGTTTCTTTCTTCCTTCTGGTCCACTCCATTGATTTGAATTCCAGTTTTCTTCCCATCTCTATTGGTTCCCTGTGCATTTTCCTTCATTTCTCTTATTGTAGCCTTCATTTGTTCATCTAATTTGTGAGCAAAATCAACCAATTCTGTGAGCATCCTGATCACCAAGGCTTTCAACTGTGCATCTGATAGGTTGGCTATCTCTTGGTCGCTTAGATGAATTGGCTCTGGGGCTTTGATTTGTTCACCAGTTTGAGCCATTTTTGTTTTTGGGTTTTTTTTGTCTGGTTGTGGCTGTTACGTAGTGAGGTGTGCAGCCTTAGGTGTTCCCCAGAGCGGGGCACCCCAGTTGATGGGTAATGACGCTGTATGTGGGGGCAGGGTCCGAGAGGGAACAATGGCGTTTGCTCCACTCTCTCTCAGATTCCAACCCCTTCTGCCACTTCCCCTTCACCTGGATTATCTGCGCGCGAATGTGGGACCACCTGGTCAGCCAGCCGCCTTGCGCGGCCTCACTGGGTCTGCACCGTTGCCACCCTGTGCCCGGGATCTGCTAGCCACCACCTGTGTGCCTGGGGTTGCTAGCCGCCGCCTGCACACCTGGAATCTGCCAGCCGCCGCTGCCTGCGCGCCCGGGTCCGCCAACCTCCACTTTTTCCTGCCGCGACTCTGCCCCTCTTACCGGTCTGGATGAATGGTTGTTGGACTTCTGTACAGTTCAATTTTCTATCAGTTCTGGCTGTTTTCTTGTTTCTAAATCTTTGTTGTCCTTAATTTTGGTTGTGCGAGGAGGCATAGTGTATCCACCTACGCCTCCATCTTGGCCGGAAGTCCTTAAACATTCTTTTGCACTTACACCTTTTGATCTGGGTTGGGACTTCTCCCTGGTGTCTTCCTAAGTAAAGAGAGCAAACAGTACCTAGCAATGAATATGAAGGAAATACTAAAAACTGTTGCTGAAAATAAAAAGCATTGTATGAATTATCTCCGTAGTGCTATATAACCTTGGTAAATATCTTAATACTTCTAAGCCTATTTCCTCATCAGTTAAATAAGGCTATACATCACCCCTACTCTTACAGGGTTTTGTATTTTAAAAATTCCATGATTTTTTAGCACAATGCCTAGCACATCAAAGGTACTTTGTAAGCATTCTTTCCATTCAACCTCATTGTTGAAGAATTACTATCTGAGTCTGAAAAGGACTACTGTCCACATCATCCCACCCAAATTGCTTTCAGCGAGATCACCAATGATCTATTTTTGGTCCTCAATTTACCTGATTGCCTCCCCCTTGAAACTCTCTTCACTTGGCCTCAGATTCCTACTCTTCCCATCTATCCCAACACTTCATTGCTAATCTTTCCTAGTCTCTTTTGCTGGATCCTTCCCCTCTTCCCACTCCGAAAATGTTGGCATACCAAGGACTTGTACCAGTTCTTCTCTCTTCTCACTCCCTGGTGGATTTCACCCAGTTCCATGGCTTCATACCTCATCTCTACACTAGCCATTCCCAACTCATACCCAATGAACTCTAGTCCCAGACTTCTACCCCAAACTCCAGAATTGTATATTATCTACCTGACAATTTGACTTGGTTGTCTGAACACAGTGATACACAGAATAGCTTGTCCATGAACCATTTGTTACCTGTTCACAAGGAGACAAGAGCTTGAGCTGGCATGCAAATTAATACACTGCTTCCTTCACTGATAAAGTCTTAAGGGGAAAAAATGACACTATGTGCTTAGTGTCACAGATGATTTATGTTCAGTATTAAGCTCCTTATCTCATTGATCACAAACAGCTCATAAACCAATGCCAGACTAGGTGAGTAACACTTGCCTAACAGACATTTGAAACTCAACATGCCCAAAAGCAAACACCTGATTTCCTCCATAAAATCTAATGCCTCCAAAAGCCTCCCCATCTTAATCAGCAGTAACTCCATCCTTCCAGGTGTGCATGCTAAAAAAACACTTGTGCACATTTTTTTATTCCTCTCATTCTCAGACCCTATAACCAATTCATCATCCTGTTAGTTCTACTTTCAAGACATAACCAGAATTTGCTCACTTCTTACCACCACCTCAACCACTACCACAATTCAACAAAGCCACCACCACTTCTAGCCTGGATCACTGCAACAGCCTGCTATCAACCTACAGTCTGTTCTCAACCCCATATCCAGCAATCCTTCCAAAAGTTAAGCCAGATCATGCCACGCCTCTGCTGAAAACTCTATAATGGCTCCCAATCACACTTAAGAGTAAAAGTTAGAAATCCACAGTACCCTACAATTGCTTACATATTTCCTGGTGCACCCATTACCACCTTGTCCTCATTTTCTACCACTCTGCCTCTTTGTCACTCAGCTCCAGCCACAATAGTCTCCTTGCGTTTCCTCATACACTCCAGGCTCTCCTCCTCAGGGGCCTTCTCACACTGGCTATTTCTCTCTGACTACAACACTCTTCCCCCAGATATTTGCATGGCTGACTCCCTCACTTCCTTCATATTTTTGTTCAGCTGTTAACCTCTCCATAAGACTTAATTATATTACTTAAAATGTAAACTTCACCCCCACCCCACAGGCACATCCTATGCCCCTTACCCTGCTTTACATTATTTTCCTCAGATATCTTAATTAGTTCTAACTGACCTCCTAAATGCCAAATCCATAAGATACAGTTTATTCTAAATTAGTGCCACCCAAGAGAACATTCTGCAACTGCATTGTCCAGTTTTTCTTTCATCATTAGAACAGATCACTATTCCATCAGTTGAATACCACATGCTGTAGTTCACTTGCATTTAGGGACAACGTTATATGGAAAATATTTGTAAACACTAGAAACACATTCTGAGAGGAGATGTTCACATTTATGAGAAGTACAGGACAGTGAAACAGTCTAAAGAGACAAAAGAGTCACACTTCCTATTTCCTGGTATGAAAGTAGAATAGTATAAACAGTATTTTTTCATTTACTCTTGACTAAAAATTTTCCTAAAACAGAAACCGCAGGCCACACAGTTGACAATAAAGAATTTTAAGTGAATGGGAGACAATATACACAAATGCTATAAAAATACAAACCCATGCCCTGGGTGGTGTGGCTCAATGGACTGAGTGCCAGCCTGCAAACCAAAGGGTCACTGTTCAATTCCCACCCTGGCTGGGTAGCTAAGTTGGTTAGAGCATCATCCCAATGTGTCAAGGTTCTAGATGATCAATCTCCCATCAGGACACATAAAGAAGCAACCAATGAATGCACAAGTACGCAGAACAACAAATTGATGTTTTGCTTGCTCGCCCGCTCTCTCTCTCTCTCTCTCTCTCTCTGCCCCTTCCTCTCTAAAATTACAGTTTAGCCTTCACTTATTCTATACTTTGTCCTAATAGAGTTTCCACCTAATCTTGTTTGCTAAGAAAGGCATTACAAATGTATTATAATATCAAAAAATTGTTTATAATGATCCTAAGGAGTACTGACTTGTAACCTCTAGAACAATGCTTGTTTGGGAAAAATGAATTTGTTAAAATGACTGGTTGCTTAATTTACGTTGCAGCCTATATCTGTCTATCATGGGAGGCTGATGTGACCCACCAACTTTGGTAATAAATTAAGTCACTGCCTCATTGTTTATAGCTGTGCCTATTACCTGACTCTGTATGAAAGAATTTAGCAGGTCTCAAAATTAGAAACAGCCTGAATTATAAGAGTAATTTTAAAATTGTGCCAAGTCTCATGGGATTTATGAAACAGCCTGCATTATTTGAATCACCTTCCTTTTACTATTGCAAACTATGGATAGGCAAAATTCAGGTAAGTTAACTGTGTGAGTATGATATAACTCAACTCTCTTTCCCTATCACCAAACCTATGCTTCCTCCATCTCCCATTTTAATAAATAGCACTCACTCCTCAGCCACTACCATGCTCCAACAAAGGCACCATCATTTCTATCTTGGATCAAAGCAAGACACTGTAAAATGCCTAGGCCCCTGATTCATACAAACTTCAGATCAGATACTGATTCTACCACTTACTTAGCTATCTGATTTTAGACAATATATTTCAACCCTGAGCCTCACTTAGTTTCTTCCCATAAGAGTCACACACTCTTCATGATTACTTGGGAAGTGTTTCAAGAAGTAGAGAATAGTCATAGTATCAAATGCTACACGTTAGATAGAGACTTAAAACTGTTCTCTAGATTTTCAACATGGATGTCACAGATGACTTTAGCAAGATCCACTTCAACAGTGCAATAGGCTAAAAGCCAGACTAGAACGGGGTATGGGGTGTAAGTGAATGGTGAGAAAGTGTAAGTGTACATGTATCTCTGAGTTTGGCTATAAAGGTGAGGAGAAAGACAGTATGTACCTGAAGGGGAAGTGGGACTGGGAAAAGTTTTTTTGTTGTATTTTCTTCACCATGAGAGGTATGAGCATGTTTGAAAGCTCCCTGAGTGTAGAGACCTTATTTCTCTCCTTCACGGCTTTATCTGCAGCACCTTAAAGAGGGCCAGAGGCATAGCAGATGCTCTAGCTTATTTGTGGAAGGAACAAATAAATTATGCGTAGAATCCAGCACAGCAAAAAGGGATACAGATGTAAGAGAAAGAAGTATAATGAACAGTGTAAGGTTCTTGAGAACATGGGAGACAAAAATTGAGAGCAGGAGTGGATGGATGGGTATTAGCCAAAAGAAAGGATACACTATTGTAACAAGAGAGAAAAGGAGAATATGGGTATAGTAGTAAGTAGGTGAGTAAAGAAAAATGGAGAAAATTCCTTTCTAATTATTCCTGTTTCCTCTATTAAAGAAGGAAGGGTGTTATCTGCTGAAAGTAAAGGAGGAAGTGAGGCATTCAGAGTTTTTGGAATGAGAAAAAGTCCAGATTTGAGACTAAAATGGCAGAAAACTAAATGCCATGCACAATCTCAGATTGGATCCTGGGCTGGAAAGGGAAAACTGATACAAAGAACAAAATTGGGATAAATGACAAAATTTGAATAAATTTGGTACATTACAAAAGGAATTATATCAAATTTCCTGATTTTAATAACTGCACTGTGGTTATGAACATGAACATCCTTGTTCTTGAGAAATAAGTTACTTTCAGATAATGTGTGTGTTGGGGAAATACAGAGAGAAATGATAAAGCAAATTTGGCAAAAGGTTAACAATTGTTGAATCTGGTTCTTCATGCTATTCTTGCAACTTTTCTGCAAGTCTGATTTTTGTTGTTTATCTTTTGTAAACATTTTTTATTGTTGTTCTAGTACAGTTGTTCTTATTAGTTTTTATTTTATTGTTGATACTATCACAGATATCCCCTATTTCTCCTTCCTTTGCCCACCTCCACCCAGACCCCACCCTGCCCTCCCTTTGGCCCTCACTGTGTCTGTGTCCATGGCCTATTCATATGTTCTTTGGCTAATCTATTTACCTTCTTTCATCCAGTCTGCTCCCACAACCCTCTGACAGCTGTCAGTCTGCTCCAAGTTTTAAAGTCTTAGTGTGTCTCCTTGACCTATATTACCCTTGCCTTTGGAAACCCTAGCCCAAAACAACTACAACAACAAAAACCTCACTTTAAACTCTTGAAGGAATGAATAGTTTCCTTTCTATTCCTTACATGGAAAACTTTGTCCACTGTATATTTTATTTCTATGGTGGGGAACATAATTTAACATTGTTAGTTTCATTACTTACTGTGCCTTTTATTACAGAAGGGCCTATCCTCTCTCACCCTTTTGCTAATGATGTAACTGCTACTTTTATTTTCTCCATATAGTTTAACCTAGCCTACTACTTTTTGATCAGGTTTTTAGGTTTATAGCTTGTCCTTAATGATATATTATTGTGTTTATTTCTTAATCCTGAGGCTTTTATTTACATAGGTGTTTACCCTGTTTAATTGCTGGTACAAATGTTCTATTTCTTTGTTGTTGTTACTCTTTGTTTTAACCGTAGTACTGTGTTTTTCTTCCCCACAAAATCATAAAGTCCAAATCCTAAGTTCCAAGACAGCAGAAACCATAACTGCATTATTCCATAGAGGTATCCAATATTTGTTGAATAATCATTTATGCAATAATCCTATAAAATATGTTTAAAAGTCTTATTTAACCTACTAGAACTTAACCTACTAGAACTTAACTTAATTCTACTAATAACCTTATCATAAAAACCATTAAAATGTTTGTTACACACACACACAAATACACATCACTGCCACATCCCTCTCCCTCCCCACCTTATCTTAATGGAAAAAAATCCCACTCCTTCTCACATGTCATTCTTTAACATAGCTTAGAATTATTTTCCTATTAAACTTACTGTATATACTTTAAATCAACCTGTTTTTAGTCATCACTCATTTTTTCCCCAAGGCTTGCTACTATAGGGCCCATTTGACTCAATTCTTGAACAGCTGTTTGGAGATGAGTTATATCTTTGCATCTATAAAGTCCCCTAGGCTCTGGAAATCCACAGCAATCTATTCACTGTGAACACCAGCATAGTTGGGAGATAATTTTTTCTTTAGTTCTCTACTTATAGTTTTATTACCACAAATATTTTGAGATCTAGTTGAGAGACCTGATATATTCTTATTGTTAATTCTTCAAATATTGTCTGCCCTTCAACTTTGGGTATTTTAACCATACTGTGTGTGTGTGTGTGTGTGTGTGTGTGTGTGTGTGTGTGTGTGTTGTCTTCAAGAGTTTTATAAATAAATGTTTTGGTATCTATCTTTGGTATTGTGATAAGCATAGAATAAAATGCCATATACATGATTTCATATACTGCTCCTAACAACTCTGAGACCATAACATGCTCTCCATTTCTATCAGAGAGGAAAGTATGGCACAGAGAAGTTAAAAGGTCTTCTCAACTAGTAAGTGACTGAAACATGGAGCAGACTGACAGCTGTAAGGGGTGGGGTGGAGACTGGATGAAAGAAGGTGAAGGGAGGAGCGCCAAAGAACATGTATGCATGACCCATGAACATGGACAATGGTGTAGGGATTACCTGGGGGCCTGGGTGGAGGGAAACAAAGGGGGAAAAATTGAGATAACTATAATAGCATAAACGATAAAATATTAAGAATTGGGATTTAAAAAAAAAAACAGTAAATGACTGAAATGAGATTTTAACACAGACCTACTTCCTAACAGAATCCAAAGCTGGTGTTCCCGACACTCATGGTATAACTCTCTGAACTTGCTATTTGCAGTTTAAAACATTAACACTCTTAGAAGTTCCTTTATTACAGTTTGTTATTTGTTCCTTTGGCTTATCCCATTAAGAATTAAACCGTACTTGAGCAACAATTAAAATAAAAAAAAAAGAATTATTGTTTCCAGGTAAGATCTCAATGTTCTAGGTTCCAACTCTACTGTGTTGAGTTATTCTCATTTGACCCTTTAATCATTTTATGATATACAGATGATTTTTTCAGTAACATTTTGCAGTATCCTGGTTTTCTAACTACTCTCACGGCTGCATCGCAAATGCTTCCCTAGGTTCTTGTTTAACAGCTTGGCTCTTCCACCCCTGAGAGGAAAATTCAATCATTCACTGAATTATGAACACTTTTTGGGTATTAAACTGCAGAGACTGATATTTTTTTCCCTAAGTTCTTAGGGAGATACTTTTCTTACCACAAAATTTTACATCCTTTCAATTCTAACTTATTACCGTAGTGACAATAACTCTTCAGAAATGCATGCTCCAATAAATGTTCAGGAATATACACTCCACTTTCATTAGTAGTTGGTACTTACCTCTTTCTGGCTGACGGCACTATCATAGGAGAAATTTGAGCCCAATTTGATTTTAGTGTTGGTGGTGGCAGGAAAGCAATAGATTTTATTACGGAATAAAAGTTAGGTACAAACAAACACTGAATTTATTCAGTGATATTAAGATTTTACAGAAATACATTCATAGCCATAAAAACAACCTTTATTGGGACATTAGTGAGCCAACTAAAGAGTTTGAATATGGTCAGTAATTTAAATAAGGTCAATAATTTCAACAATAGTATATCAATATTAATTTCTCAATTTTGATAAATATACTATAATTATATGAGAATATCTTTGTGTTTAGGGAATTCACACTGAAAGTATTTAGGAGTAAAGGAGAGTAATAGTGTCTACAACTTACTTTCAAATATGTCAAGGAAAACACTGTACTCAGATGCAAATACACATACATACAGGTACTCACGGATATAGTAGAAAGACAGAATGGCACAGCCAATGTTGTAAAATGTTAGCATTTGGCAAATCTAGGGACAGAGTATTCAAGAATTTTTTTGTACTATTTTACCAACTTTAACCCTCACATTATGTCAAAATAAAAGTTAAAGACGCTTCTACTCTTGTTATTGCAAATTCTAGTTTCAAACTTTTTCTTTTCCTTTGAAAGAACTATTTTGATAATACATTTTTGTTAATATGGGATATCTTAGGCATGCCACTACTATGTTACAGTGGTCAGGTGTAAGTTTCTGTCAGCAAGAAACAGAGCAAGTGCATTACCTCCCTTATTCTAAATCAGTATTTAACTGGGACCATGCACCAGAATTCCTCGAGGAGCTTTTTCACAATACACCCACCTATGACCTGCTGCCAGAGGTTCTAACAGTATGTCTAGGTTGGAAAAAATGAATTTAGTATGGTACATTTTACAAAATCTCTCCCAGGTGATTCTGAGAAGTATCCCTCCCCACACTGAGAATCAGTACTCTAGATAGAGAACCACTCATCTATTATTAAAGTTGGAGACTGCACTGGTGAGGATTTTTTTGGCATTCATATCACAGCAAAGATGAATATAGAATTTGCAATCAACTCAAGCCCCCATAACTAGAAACAGAGTATCACTATGGGAAGAGCACAGACTTCGGAGACAGACCTGGGTTCAAATATCAGTTCTGCTGCTTAGTTAATTAACCCTGTGTGTGTCTATCTAATCCTCAGTCCAAGAGGGAAAGATTTCCAACTCACAGACTGCCATGAGGATTAAAGAAGAAAACATTCATAAACCAGTAGCACACAGTTAAATATTCAAGAATGTTACTTTATTTTCCCCAAGTACAGTTATTCTACTTCAGGAAAGTCAGGTAGAAACAAAAAATGACCACGATTCAGGGAAGGGGCAAAGATAAAAAGAGAGAAAGTAATTTTGTAACACTATACTCATTAGAGTGGTAAGAAGGCAGGCTGAGAACTCCAACAGCTAGAATGGAATGTGTGTTAAACAGAGACTGTGAACATCAGTTTTGTAAATTTCACCCTTCATACATACAGGAGCCTGTGGGACAGTGGCATTCAGCAATTGCCAATCACCAATTTTCAGGTACCTTTTTAAAAAAGATTTTATTTATTTATTTTAGAGAGAGGAGAAGGGGGGGGGAAAGGGAGGGAGAGAAATATCGATTGGTTGCCTTTTGCACAAACCCCAACCAGGAACCTAGCCAGCAACCCAGGAATATGCCATGACTGGGAACTGAACTGGGAACTTTTTTTATTTTTTTTATTTTTAATATATTTTATTGATTATGCTATTACACTTGTCCCATTTCTCCCCCATCATTCCCCTCCACCCTGCACACCCCATCCCACCCACATTCCCCCCGCTTTAGTTCATGTCCATGTGTCATAAGTTCTTTAGCTTCTGCATTTCCCACACTATTCTTGCCCTCTCCCTATTTTCTACCTACCATCTATGCTATTTGTTCTTTGTCTCTTTTCCCTCTCCTCCCAGTCCCCTGTTGCTAACCTTCCATGTGATCTCCATTTCTGCGTTTCTGTTCTTGTTCTAGCTGTTTGCTTAGTTTGCTTTTGTTTTAGGTGTGGTTGTTAATAATTGTGAGTTTACTGTCACTTTACTGTTCACATTTTTTTATCTTCTTTTTCTTAGGTAAGTCCCTTTAACATTTCATATAATAAGGGCTTGGTGATGATGAACTCCTTGAACTTGACCTTATCTGAGAAGCACTTTACCTTCCCTTCGATTCTAAATGAGAGCTCTGCTGAATAGAGCAATCTTGGATGTAGGTCCTTGACTTTCATGACTTGGAATACTTCTTTCCAGCCCCTTCTTGCCTGGAAGGTCTCTTTTGAGAAATCAGCTGACAGTCTGATGGGAACTCTTTTGCAGGTGACTGTGCCCTTATCCCTTGCTGCTTCTAGAATTCTCTCCTTCATTTTAATCTTGGCTAACGTAATTATGATGTGCCTTGGTGTGTCCCTCCTTGGGTCCAACTTCTTTGGGACTCTCTGAGCTTCCTGGACTTCCTGGAAGTCTATTTCCTTTGCCAGATTGGGGACATTCTCCTTCATTATTTGTCCAAATAAGTTTTCCACTTTTTGCTCTACTTCTTCCCTTTCTGGTACCCCTATAATTCGGATGTTGGGATGTTTAAAGATGTCCTGGAGGTTCCTAAGCCTCTCCTCATTGTTTTGAATTCTTGTTTCTTCCTTCTTTTCAGTTTGGTTGTTCCTTTCTTCCTTCTGGTCCACTGCATTGATTTGAGTCCCAGTTTTCCTCCCATCTCTATTGGTTCCCTGTGCATTTTTCTTCATTTATTGTAGCCTTCATTTGTTCATCTAATTTGCGAGCAAAATCAACCAATTCTGTGAGCATCCTGATCACCAGGGCTTTCAACTGTGCATCTGATAGGTTGGCTATCTCTTGGTCGCTTAGATGAATTGGCTCTGGGGCTTTGATTTGTTCACCCGTTTGAGCCATTTTTGTTTTTGTTTTTTTGGTCTGGTCCCAGCTGTTACGTACTGAGGGGTGGTGCCTTAGGTGTTCCCCAGAGCGGGGCACCCCAGTTGATGGTAGTGACGCTGTATGTGAGGGTGGGTTCCGAGAGGGAACAATGGTGCTTGCTCTGCTCTCTCTTGGATTCCAGTCCCTTCCGCCATGTCCCCTTCGCCTGGATTATCTGCGCGCAAACGTGGGACCACCTGGTCAGCCAGCCGCCTTGCGCGGCCTCACTGGGTCTACACCGTTGCCACCCCATGCCCAGGGTCCACAAGCTGCCGCCTGTGCACCTGGGGTCTGCTAGCTGCTGCTTGCAGGCCTGCGATCTGCCAGCTGCTGCTGCCTGTGCGCCCAGGTCCGCCAACCTCCACTTTTTCCCGCCGCGACTCTGCCCCTCTTACTGGTCTGGATGAATGGTTGTTGGACTTCCATACGGTTCAATTTTCTATCAGTTCTGGCTGTTTTCTTGTTTCTAAATCTTTGCAGTCCTTAATTTTGGTTGTGCAAGGAGGCACAGCATGTCCACCTACACCTCAATCTTGTCCAGAAATCTGATCTGGCAGCTTTTGGCTTTAGGGGACAATGCTCAACCAACTGAAGCACACAGGCCAGGGCAAAGTTACATTTTTTTTTTAATATCAGCCAATTGTAAGGCTTTAGTTAATCTTGATTTCCTAAATAGTCAAAATAGAGTGATGAAATTTTATCTCTATTAAATACAATCAATATGATATAAATCATCACTTTTAAAACATAGCACAATAGGCCCTGGGTGGTATAGCTCAGTGGATTAAGTGCAGGCCTATGAACCAAAGTGTTGATGTTTTGATTCCCAGTCAGGGCACATGCCTGGGTGGCAGGCCAGGTCCCCAGTAGGGGGCGCTAGAGGCAACCACACATTGATGTTTCTCTCCCCTTCTTTCTCCCTCTCTTTCTCCCTCCCTTCCTCTGCCTCTAAAAATAAATAAATAAAATCTTTAACAAAATAGCACAATAAAAATAAGGATACCTGATAAGGATAATTAGATTTTGGCTTAACACAACCATAGCCCATGTCATGGTAAAGGAAAACTACATTTATTCCTAAGAACAATAAACATTGCAACCCCATTATACTTACCAACATGTGAAGGCCAAACAGTTATATGAGGATGGGAATGATACCAGCCCACAACTCTCATGGGGCGACCTGTTAGTTCAGCCAACCTGTGTGCCTGTCAAGGAATTTTCTTCAACTGGTGGGACCAAAATCTGTGATGCTAATAATGGCTCACAGAGTATCCTGAGGTTTAAAACAAACCACTTACAGTATAAGGTCAATAAAAGAATGAAATGTGGTTGATGCCCAGAATTTCATGGACTTCCCATTTTTTTAAAAAAAAAGTTGTTTCTTTTTTAAAAATGGAATCCATTTGATTTCCATTATTATATATAGTTACATCCTCTTAATCCAATTTAGCTAATGTTTGATCACTCAAATACTTATTAGTGTGCTATCTGAAGAACTTTTTTAATCCTTGGAAGTCACATTACTGAGTATTCTTCCACTCTCTCTCTAGCTCCATCCTATTCTGATTTTTGAAAAAGAAATATAAGATTTTAAAAATTCAGTTGATTTCTCTGTGGCAGGCTGCCAATGTCAACAATAGCAAGTAGGGTAGTTTCAGAGACCAAATAAACCTAGTTCAGTCTCCCCATTTGTCTGGAAATATCCTCCAAAGGAATATTTTCCTCCTTTGTTCTAGAAATAAAATTTTCCCATAATTCTGAGGCTCTAACTTGAGGTAAGAAATCAACTCAGACATAAGGTGTCCCCTTCTGTTGCTGCTGAGACTGCTGCTGCTAAAGTGTAACATACTGGCTCATTTCCCTGCAAATTACATTAAAACACAATAATCCTTTCTATAGAACTAAGTCTGAGAAAGAATACATTATAAGTAATTTTTTAGTTTCAAATGCCAAAGGAAGTCACTTAACTGCTTTAAACCCATTTCTTCAGCTGCAGACTGGGGGAAAATCCAGCTCACACAGCAGTGAAGAGTAACTGAGGTAATCCAAGCAAGGTGTTTAGCATCATGCCTGGCACTGAGTTAAGTGCTTAACAGCACTCATTGTCATGTTAGCACTTTAACATGAGACAATGGGTCCAGCCATCCCTCTCCTATTTTGGGAATGGACTAGTTTTAGTTTAAAAGTTATAATAGGCCCTGCCTGGTGTAGCTCAGTGGATTGAGCACTGGCCTGTGAACCAAAGGATCATGGTTCGATTCCCAGTCAGGGCACATGCCTGGGTTACAGGCCAATTCCCAGCAAGGGATGCAAGAGAGGCAACCAAATAGTGGCATTTCTCTCCCACTCTCCTTCCCTTCCCCTCTAAAGATAAAATAAATAAAATCTTAAAAAAATACTTGAGAGGATATATATTAAAAAAAGTTATAATAGTAACTTTATAATCTATAAATATTATAAAGATTATAAAGTTATCATCTATAATAGATTATTATAGATTATAATCACAATAATAAATATCTTTTATACAATTATTTTCTGGGAATTTTATTTTGGCAAAGTTTGTTTTTGTTTCTTTAAATACCAATGAATGGGCTTTCTGCTTCTGGCTAAAATGGAATAAAAGGGACTGGACTTACCCTCCTACCTGAGACAAGCAAACAAACTGTATTATATGAAACAGGAAAGCCAGTAAATGGGAAACAAACAAGATGAGTGGTTGAGAAAACTTTCAGGCCTCAGAGCAGAAAGGGGAATTGAGGTGGAGCTTGCCCATTCCCTGGGTTTAGGACTGTCCAGTAGGTAGAGTTAGCGAGGTAGAGGACCGCAGGGAAGAGAGTGGCAGAGGGCGGGAATGCTGCCTATCCACAGAGGGTCCCCCTGGAGTATTCCGCAGACCACTGATCAGCACAAGTGTGTGAGGAAACTACACGAGGCCGGGGCGTGGCGGGGGCGGGGAGAACTCCCTGAGGGGATGAAAGGTAACCATGCCCGGCGCTCAGGCTGGACAGGGACTAGTGGCTGTCCCTGCCGGCCAGGAAGGTAACCCTCACAATTTGGGAGGCACTGGGCAGGGTGCTCCAAAGGATTTTGCATCAGTAGTGTGGGGGGAATGACTCCCATTCTGAAAGGGCCCAAGCAGCAAACCTCCAGAGCCAAGGGTCCAACTATTCTGGGTAACTTAATAGCACTGAAAACAAAGATGAAAAATTATGTCTAGTAGTAAGTACAATGACATCCAGCACCCAAGAGAAAAAACACGTGTGGCTTGTGACCTAAAATTACCAGGCATGTAGAGAAACAAGAAAATCCAATCCTTATGAAGAGATGGAAAAGAGATTAGTGGTGGTAAGGGTAGGAATGTGCAGAAGGGCAAAGTAAAAAAAAACAGTCTTAAAAGATCACAAACCACATGACTCCATTTACCAAACATTCTTGAAATTACATTATACAGATAGAGAACAGATTAGTGACTTCTAAGGGTTGGGGTAGGGTGACCATACTGGAGGAACATGAGGCAAGTCTTTATGGCGATAGAATAGTTCTACATCGTGACTGCAATGGTGGTTACCTATATCTATACATGTGACAAAATGGAGTAGAACAACACATTGTATCAATGCCAATTCCTGGTTTCATATTATACTATAAATTATGTAAAATGTAACCTTCAGGAGAAGGGTACAAGGTGAAAGGAACAGGGACCTTTCTGTACTACCTCTGCAACTTCCAATGAATCTATATAATTATTTCAAAATAAAGAGCTTTAAAACAGGTACATACTGCAAAAACAGATGCTACATTTGATTATATAAAAATGCCAAAACAATCTGGACAAAAAGTCATACACCCTGAGTAAGATGAGAAAAATCATTATCCTTATTGCAAAGGGCTAATTTTCTTAAGATACAGAGTGCCTACAAATTAAGAAAAAGATTGCCAAATAAATAGAAAAATGGACAAAGGAAATAACCAGATACTTCAGAGGAAAATACAAATAACTCTTAAAAAAATAAGATACAATTACAGAATGGCAACAATCAAAAACTTTCATCTACCAGGGCCTGGTAGCAAGAAAACAAAAACAAAACTTTGACGACACACAGTCTGTGAGTGTGCAGGGAAACAGCAATTCCACCTCTAGGAATTGGTCCTACAGACACATGTACACATGTGTGAAATGCAGGATGAGTTCAGCACTTTGAAAAACAAGAAAATATTCATAATTTCTATAGTCACAGAATTTATCTGTAAGGATACATGAAAACCTGATAACCCTGGTTATGTCCAGAGATGGACCGTGAGGAAAACTGGGGCACAGAGATTGGAGAAAAATAATTATTTTGTGTACCTTTTTGTTCCTGTTAAAGTTTATACTATGCATACATACAACCTATTTCTAAAAGTTATTAACTTATCCAAAAGACTGATAAATTACTAAAAATACTGATGCAAATTTAACTTGCTATAGCTGAGGTAGGGAGTCCAGATCATCGGAAGCAAATGTCCCATTTGATCACTCTTTGGTGGTACTTAACATGGAATATTGCATTCAGTTTTCAGCATGGCATTTGTTTGGAGACAGCCTCAAAAGAGAATGCTCCTAAACAATAGAGACCAAGATAGTAAAAAGCCTAGAAATTGAATGATACTAGGAAAATTGGTGGGGGGAGAGGGGACTAAAGAGGTTTGGCAGGAAGAAGGAGGAAGGGACTCCCATATAGCTTGCTGTCATAAGATTTGACCTTGGGATCTTTTGGTATTTAAGAGCAAGAATGTTAGAAATTTCTAATTCTACCAATTAAAGCCACTCAAAAGGAGAAGTGAACAAAAATTCTGATTAACCAAGCAATTAGATCTAAGGGGTAAATATGAAAACTGAGAAGGAGCCACCAGGAAGAGAACCTGTGAAGTGTCCTAAAGCAGGCTAAGGTAATACAGGAACCTGGCCTAGAAGCCCCATAGCACATAAAAACTTATCAACCAATAAGGATATCTCCGCCTCCGTCGAGGCCGCAGATAGTTGCTCTGGAGAAATTTCCACCCGATCTTTCCTCTTATCAGAACGTCGCAGGATGATGACAGAATGAATGTGAACAATTCTGACGGTGTCAACCTAAAGGAAAATCCAGAGATGTTTACTTCAGTCTGTCTCTATCCGAGAGAGACCGAAGTAAATCTATCCCTGCATTTACAGAATTGTATTGCATTACATCATCAGGTTAAAGATTCCATCTTAGAAAACTGACATTTTTCTCATAAATAATGGAATGTTTCAAATAAAAGATACTCAACCTCAACATATACATTTCAATACAAACAATACTAAAGCTAATATTTAGATCAAGGAAGGACTTTTTGAAAGATCAATTAATAATCATTTGATTCACAAATATGTACAAGACACTGTCACACAAAATAATACAAGTCAAAATGCTAACACTTTGGTTGAGCAGCATCATACCTGAAACTACACTAAAATAATGTAGTAAATTAATGCTATAGAAGCTCAGAGGGTAGGAGTCACTCAAATTGGAACAAAAATCTCCACAGAAAAGGCAGACGAGTGTATGTATTTCCTGACTACTATGTGTGCAGATAGAATTTCTGTAAACACTAAATGGATGCTAGTAATATGTTTGAGAGACAAGTTGGCCACCTGATTTAAATATTACTATAAAACTTTAGATGGAATGGCAGGCAGTAAGGCTAAGGAAGAAGGATAAAGTATTGATAAAAATATATAGGACGTCAAATGCCAAGCCATGATCTGCAGGATGAACTGGACAGAGGAAAATTATTTCAGATAGCCTGGGTATGAAGTAATGATAAAGTACCAGACTAATTGGATGGCAGAAATGGAAGAGACAGAATTGAGATTCAGTAAGAAGGAAGAATCCACAAGATTTAGTAGCTTATGGACTATGGGTGATAGAGGACAGGAAATTGTCAAAGTTGACTCTTCAAGGTGGAAATGGTGAGATGGCAGGCAGATCTAAGTTTAGCAAGGAGCAGGAAGGAAGATAAGTGTGTTTTCAGATGAGCTGATCTAGGATGAGAGGATGTAAATAAAAACAAGGAATAGTGTGGAAGGGCAGGCAGAGGTCCAGGCCTAAATCAAGGGGGGTGCCCACATTTTGGATGGGGTACAATAAAAGGAGCCAGGAGGGAAAACACAGGAGTCAAAATCAGAACAATGAAATGGTTCAAAAGTTACCAGGGGAAAAGATGGGTGTGGCATTGCCAGATGGTGCAGGGACATGTGTAAGATCTGAAAGGAGACTTTTAGAGTAAGCTATAGACCTATTACAGTGCAATACAGCAGCCATTATACACATATGGCTATTGAGCCTGAAATGTGGTCCCCTTTCATGCCTCTTCTACCTGGTGAACTCTTTCATAGCCTTTAAATTCCCTTTGATGAGCCATTAAATGCTCATTCTATAGAGGATTAATCATTCTCCCCACCATATGACATTATTAAATAATACCAATACACACCTTTGCTAGAGCTTATACCATGCTGGGTTCTCTTTGTTGACATAATTATTTCTTCCTCTACTAGAATGAAAGATCCTAAGAGCAGGGAACATGTTTTAGTTATGTTTGTACCCCAGTGACCACACAGTGTGTGGGAGGCACGGAGTACACAATATAGAAAATGGGGATGCAGAAGACTGTGGCCAAGCCCTGCCTGGTATAGCTCAGTGGATTGAGTGTGAGTGCAAATCAAAGGATCACTGGTTCAATTCCCAGTCAGGGCACGTGCCTGGGTTGCAGGCCAGGTGCCCAGTGAGGGCCACGTGAAAGGCAACCACACATTGATGTTTCTGTCTCTCTCTTTCTCCCTCCCTTCCCCTCTCCCTAAAAAATAAATAAAATCTTAAAATAAAAAAAAAAGAAGACAGGCAAGCTAAGCCCACTTGCCTGTGCCCCTGGCATGGATTTTCAACTGATTTTCCCACAAGTGACCTGAACATGATAAGTTTTTTAAGCCAAGGAGTACAGAGGATCTTTTGCACCATCTGGTAAGAGATTTTATAAGTTGAGGGGAAAATACCCTGTGTGAGGTACCTGCAGCAGAAGAGAGGACAGAAAACACAGCTTAGTGGCTCCCTCCCCTCCCAGAGCAGAGCCCTGGTCCTACAGAAGGAAACCACCAACCCTAATTGGGAGAGACTTGGAAGGATATACACAATCTGGGACACTCAGGCTACACTCACACAGTGAGCAGCATATCCATAGCTGCAGTGCCAACTGGGAGAGCTCCAGAGAGAAACTCTATCCCCTAAAACTGTCTGAGGCACTGGTGGGCTGCAGCCAGCCCTGACCAAGAGAGACTTTGCGCCTTTGGGGAGATGGAGCATGTGGAGAACTGGCCCAAGGCTCAGTGCTGCAGTGTGGGGGCCACATAAAGATTTTTTTTTTTAAAAGAGGAGCTGAGGCAAGACCTGGCAGGGACCCTGTGCTCATGCAAGTGCACACAGCAGCTCTACCAACAAAGAAACCAGAATGAAAGCACAGTTTGGTCCCAATGAGTCCAACTTCACAGGAAAGTGTCATGCTAAAGGGACTATGGGACCCAATCTAGCATGGTTGGTGAGCAGGGGGCTGTGCAGAGTGGAGAGTTTGGGCCTGAATGTCCTGGAAGAGCGGCAGGCTGGGGACTGGACAGCCAGGAGCTGAATGCCTGAGATTCATTGGTGCCAGGCAGGTCCCTCTCAGGCAGGTGTGCCCAACCCCTACCTGTGGGATTGTAGGCTCTGCAGATCAGTAAGGCCAGCTCAGGAGCCCCCTGTTCAGCTATACCCACAGGGGAAAGGAGCAGCTCTGAAAGGGCCCTTTCTGAACTTCTATCAGACACTACGAGGTATGCTGGTTCCTCGGGCCCTGGTCCACTGAAACCAGCAGAGCAGGCGGATTAGAGATAGGTGCAACAAGTGGGGTTTAAGGCCCCGCCCAGCCTCAGCTCTTATACAGAGCTGCCCTTTTCACACAGATTGGCCCCTCACAGGAAACGGACAGCTAATTCATGAGAAACTACACATTATTGGAAAATAATGTGGGACAAACCAAGACCTGTTGGGGGGGGGAAACACTCATACTATCTTCCCTAAAGACTGATCAGTACCCCCCAGGGGTAACCCAAGGATTCCACCCTCCCGATTGCACCAGAGGCCCACTCTGGAGGCAGGTGGAGGCAGAGCTGGCAGTGCTCTCAGACATTAGATGAACCACTCCTGGGCCTTGTGCTGATGGAAAGCCAGCAAGTCAGAACAGTGAGGACCAGCCAAGCCTGAGGGAGACAGCCACAGATGGGGGATCACTGGCAGTCTCAAACAAGCTGCCTAGGGCTAGACTGGGACACCATCTGACATTACCAGGGGCAAATCCAGAAAGAGAAGACAGTGGCAAACACTGGACTCTGCTGAGATGAAATCTTCTTCATTATTTGTGTTATTTTTCTCTCCTGCATAGCTTTTTAACATTTTTCTTTTTCTTCAATTTTGTTCCTATTATTTCACTATTTTTTAAATTTTAGTTTATTTCAAATCTCATATTTTGCTCCTCCCTTCTCTTACTCCATTTTGCCTCCTTTCTTATTTTTGTTTTAAATTTTATTTTTCCCTTTCTACAACTTGTTTCTATCCCACACTCTTAACATTTCTCCTCCCTTCAGCCTCTCAAAATGACTTTTCTTGCCATTAGTCATCTCACATTTTTTTCTCTTTCTTATAATACCCTTATTCTCTCTCCACCTTTACTAATCTTTGCTCATTGGTTGTTAACATGGTGGTGGTTGTTGCATTTCTTCAATTTTATTCCTAGATGTTCACTGTTTTTGTATTTCAAATCTCGAATTTCACTGTTCCCCTCTCCTACTCTACTTTGCCTTCCCCCGCCCTTTATTTTTTAATTTTAAATTTCACTTTTTCCCTTCATAGCCTGGTTTTCATTCCTCACTCTCATTATTTCTCTCCCTCTATCCTCTCAAAATCACTTTTCCTTCCTGTTCTTTCTTTCTTTGTTCTTCTTATTGCCTTTCCACCAGAAGTAATCTTTGCTTATTTGTCATTGATATTGCTGTGATGGATGTTTTTCTTTAATTTTGTTCCTATTTTTCACTATTTAAAAAAAAATTAAACCTTGCATTATACTTTCCTTTTCTTACTCCATTTTGCCTTCTCCCGTCCGCCATTTTAATTTACAACGTAATTTCATTTTCATTCTTTTTTTGCATTGTTTCCATTCCCTACTCTTATTATTTCTCCTCCCTCTACCCTCTCAAAATAATTTTTCTTTCCATTACTCATCTCATATTCATTTTTCCTTCCTTACAATAGTTTTAATCTTTTTCCACATTTATTTATATTTGCTCATTTGTTGTTGATAGTGGGACTGTGCGGGGGGGATATCTTTCTGGATATGGGTTTGACTCCTGGGTTGTGTGGTTTTGTTCCGGCAGCACCGGCACAACAGCATACAAGATGTGGTGGGCAGAGTGACCCTCAGTCAGCCAGCCAGAGGGACGGACCCACCAAAGAATGACCCAACAACAACAAAATTACAATACCCAATTACAATAAGAGAGCCCACATTAACAGCAAAAAGGGCATCCCAAGAGCATTTAGCTCAGGAGGTCAAGGAGACTGCACCACTGAGTCTCACAGGTCTCCTACCACAGAAGGCCACTCCATGAAGACAGGGAGTGAAAGCATATCAATCTAATATGTGGAAACAAACAAAAAGTCACCTAAAATGAGAGGGAAAAGAAACAACCCCCAATTGAAAGAAAAGGAGGAATTGCCAGAAAGAGTGCTAAGTGAAGTCAAGGCAAGCAATCTTTCAGATGTAGACTTCAAAATAATGGTTATAAGGATGCTCAAGGAGCTCAAGAGAACTACAAGGAACACTGTGGAAGCTATAAGAACTTACCAGGAACTACATTAGCCTGAAAAAGGGCATAGAAGCTATGAATAAGAGCCAGGAGGAAATGAAGAATACCATAACTGAAATGAAGAATACACTTGAAGGGATTAAAAGCAGGTTAGATAAAGCAGACGATTCAATCAGTGAGTTCGACAAGGTAGGAAAAAAAAAAAACCCAGACAGAGGAACCAAAAAAACAAACAAAAAGAACAAAGATAGTTTAAGGGAGGTGCAGGACAACATGAAACATAATAATATTCATATTGTAGGGTTGCCAGAAGAAGAAGAAAAGGAGCAAGGGGTAGAAAACCTGTTTGAAAAAGTAATGACATGGAGAGATTGAGCAAAAAGGAAAACAGGACTCATGGACATGGACAACAGGGTGGTGATTGCTTGGGGGAGGAGGCTATAAGGCAACTAAATGGTAACAGAAAATATATAACAATGATTCAATTTAAAAAAAAAAGATTTTTAAAAACATTAACAGAAAATTTCCCTAACTTGTTGAGGGAAAAAATCATGCAAGTCCAGGTAGCAGAGAGGGTCCCAATAAAGAGGAACCCAAAGAGGCCCACTGCAAGACACATAATTAAAATGGCAAACTTCAATGACAAAGAGAGAATCTTAAAGGCAGCAAGGGAGGAACAGATAGTAACATGCAAGGGAGCTCTGATAAGGCTAGCAGCTGACTGTTCTCAACAGAAACACTATAAGCCACAAGGGAATGGCATGAAATACTCCAAGTAATGAAAAGCAAAGGCCTGCAATCAAGACTACTCTATCTGGCAAGGCTCTCCATTAAAATGGAAGGCCAAATAAGGCGCTTCCCAGGCAAAAAGGTTAAAAGAGTACACCTCCATCAAACTGCCATTGCAAAGGATGCTAAAGAGGACTATAAGATGAAGAAAAAGAGACACAGAGAGGAACACAGGTACAAAGGGAAAAATGGCAACGAACAAATATCTATCAATTATCTTAAATGTAAATAGTTTAAATGCTTCAATAAAAAGACATAGTAGCTGAATGGACAAGAAAACATGACTCTTATTTATGTTGTCTACAAGAAACCCACCTCAGAACAAAAGACCTACACAGACTGAAAGGGAAAGAAAAAGAAAAGCTGGGACAGCAATAATTGTATCAGACAAAATGGACTTCAAAACAAGTGCCACAAGAAGAGACAAAGAAGGTCACTATATATTACTTAAGGGAATAGTCCAACAAGAAGAATAACTCTTATAAACATACATGAACCCAAAATAGGAGCACTTAAATATACAAGGAAAATCTTGGAGGACTTCAAGAAAGACAGCAACAGCAACAGAGTCATCATAGATGATTTTAACATCCCACTCTCAACAATGGACAGATCATCCAAACAGAATCAACAAAGGATACTGTGGCACTGAAGGACACTCTGGATCTTGACTGATATATACAGAACTTTTCACACCAAAGAAGCAAAATATACATTCTTTTCAAATGCACATGAAACATTTTCAAAGACAGATCACATGGTAGGACACAAAACAAACCTCAACAAATTCAAGAAAACTGAAATCATATCAAGCATCTTCAAGGATCACAATAACTTGAAACTAGAAACCAACCTCAAGGAAGAAATGCAAAAACATTGAAACACATGGAGACTGAATAACATGTTATTAAATAATGAATGGGTTAATAATGAGATCTAGGAAGAAATAAAAAAATATCTAGAAATAAATGAAAATGAACACACAACAACTCAAAACCCACAGAACACAGAGAAGGCAGTCCTGAGAGGGAAATTCATAGCAATACAGGTTTACCTTATAAACACTGTAAACATGAGAGAACAATCTCAAATAAACAACCTAACCCTACACCTACAAGAACTAGAAGAACCACAACAAACCCCAGAGTGAACAGAAGGACGGAAATAATCAAGATCAGAGAATTAAATGACACAGACACTAAAACAAAAAAAATCAACAATTCAAAGGATCAATGAATCCAGGAGCTGGTTCTTTGAAAAGATAAACAAAATTGACAAACCTTTAACCAGACTCATAAGAAAAAACGAGAGTGGTCCTCCAAAAATAAAACCAGAAACGAAAGAGGGTAAATTACAACTGATACCACAGAAATACAAAGTATTTTAAGAGATTACCATGCACATCTATATGCCAAGAAATTGGACAACCTGGGCAAAATAGGCAAATTTCAAGAAACATACAATCTCCCAAAACAGAATCAAGAAGAAGAAGAAAGCCTGAATAGACCTATAATAACTAGTGAAATTAAAGTAGTAATCGAAAAGCTCCAGGCACTCAAAAAAACTGGACCAGCCGGCTTCACAGAATTTTGCCAAACATCTAAAGAAGAACTAACTCCTATCCCTCTCAAACTATTCCAAAAAAAATCCAAGAACAGGGAGGACTCCTAAACTCTTTTTACAAGGCCAGTGTTATCTTAACTCCAAAACCAGATAAAGTCACAGCAAAGAACACATGTGGGATATAAAACTAAAAGCAACAAATGAACAAATAAGAAAAAAAAACAAAAACCTTATAGACACAGACAATAGTATGGTGGTTACCAGAGAGAAGGTGGGTGAGGGGGAGGAAAGGGTAAAGGAGAGAAATATATGGTGATGAAAGAAGATTTAACTTTGGGTGGTAAGCACACAATGCAATATATGAATGATGTAGTATTGAACCCTACACTTGAAACCTATATAATTGTATTAACCAATGTCACCCCAATAAATTTAATTTAAAAAAAGAGAAAAAAAATGACTTTTCAACAGAAACAAAGCCTAAAGAGAAGGGGGTAATATGTTAAAATACAAAAAGAAAAGATCTGGGAACCGATAATTCTATATTCAAAGAATACAAACTTCAGGAATGAAGGCAAAATAAAGACATTTTCAGATGCAAACAAATTGAGAGAATTCATTATCAGCACAGAAATCTTAAAGGGAGTTCTTCAGGCAGAAGGAAAGTTCCAGCTATGAAGGAATGAAGAACACCATAAAGGGTAAAATGTGTGTGCAAACATAAATGAATAATGATTGCACAAAACAGTAATAACAATGTTATATGGGGTGTGAAATATCCACAGAATTAAAATGTGTGACAACAATAATCCCAAAGGTGGGAGGCTATAAATGAAAGTGTTCTTAGGTTCTACTATTATCAGAAAATGGTAAATATAGTCATTTGTGTTAGACTAACAAATCAAGGATGTATATTATAATATGTAGGATAGCCACTAAAAGTGAAGCAAAAGAATGTTATAACTAATTAATGGAGGATCAAAGTGGAATAATAAAACATAGATGAGAAATTCAAAAGAAGGCAAGAACAGAGAGTCAAACATAAAACAAGGAAGTGGGTCAAAACCTTTTACTGTAGTGGGTATTTTTCTATACTATCTCTCTTCCTAGATGTGACTACTGTATCCTGTTTATCATTGTATACTTAGGCCATCATGTAGTGCCTCCCATATAATATGTACTTAATAAGTACATGTTGTATGAATGAATGTACATCCCTCTATAGTAGGAAATTAGTGTTACCTGACCACTACCCATGGAAAGCCATGCCAGGGAGTGCAAACTTTCTGGAAAGAGCCAGATAGTAAATATTTTAAGTTTCATGGGCCACTCAGCTCTGCTACTATAGCACAAAAGCAGCTACAATACACAGATTAATGAATGTGGCCAGATTTGGCCCGAAGGAGACCAGGGCAGGTCATTCTTTGCCTACCCTTGATCTACACACAGGAGCAAGACACAGGAGCAAAAGGAACTGGGCTTCAGTGTCTTAATTCCAAGACTGAAAAGGTGTAGGGGCCAATCTAGCCAAGGTGAAATATCTTATTTCTTACGTAACTATGACCAGAAGAGTCTTCCTCAGGCCCTTCAGTTACCCGTGGCTTTCAGGGACATCTGTCAGTCTTTTGTGGCCTTTATTTACACTTGTTATATTTTGTTTTTCATCTATTCCTGGGCTGGTCTTGTCATCCTCTCCTAAACTTCTTTTGCTCACTTCTCTTAGGCACTGAAACATTCTCTGACTAGAGAGAGAGAATATTCACCCTTGGCATTAACTCCTACTGAAATGCAGTTCCAATCTTAATGACATAATTTTATTTTTTCAAGAGTCTATTCCCTTATCTCGAATTCTATGTCAATTTGTGCCATCCAAACAGCTATTAAACTTCATGAGTTCAGTGACCTTACCTTTTTAGTTTAGTGTTGGCATGGCATATCCTAAAGTCACACAGTAAGTATCAGAAAAAGGACCTGAAGACACATCTCTCTAACCTCAATGTCTGTTGCAGCGAGAGCCACAAGGGAGGTGATATTGCCTAGGAAGACATTCTGGGAAGAGAAGGAGGCCAAGGCAGAAACTTGGAGAATATTCAATGCACAGGCAGGGAAGAAAGAGTCCAAAAAAGGATAGGAGTAAGGAGGAGGAACAGGGAGACACAGCAAAAACAGAACAAACAAAGCCTCATGAGAGTTCTGAGTTCCAAGTTAAAAGATTAAGAGAAGCACCAAGAAATAACCCACTGATGTAACAATGAGGATGTGGCTGGACAGGTAGAATAAGAAACCAGATTTTGGTGGGTCTGAATGGAGAAGATAAATAAGTTATAATTGTTGCCTATTCTTTTAAGAGGTCTGGCTATTGCCTTGGCTGGTGTGGCTCACTTGGTTGGGCATCGTCCCACAAACTGAAACGTCACCAGTTCAATTCCCAGTCAGGGCTTATGCCTAAGTTGCAGGTTCAGTCCCTGGCTGGGGCAAATATGGAAGGCAACTCATCGATGTTTCTGTCTCACATAAATGTTTCTCTCACTCTCTTTCTCCCTCCCTTCCCCTCTCTCTAAATAAAAATGAGTAAAGTTAAAAAAAATAAGAGGTCTGGCTATTAAAGGAAGGATGTAAGAGTAGCGACTACAGAAAGATACAAAATTAAAAAGTTATTTTTCTTTTCTTGAAAATGAAAGTAATTTAATCACATTTGTATCATATGGGAAAAGAGCCAGGTCCTGGCTGGGTAGCTCAGTTGGTTAGAGCATTGTCCAAATACTTCAAGGTTGCAGGTTCAATCCCTGTCAGGGCACATACAAGAATCAACCAGTGAATACCTAAATAGTGGAACAGCAAATGATGTTTCTCTGTTTCTCTCTCTCTCCCCCCACCCCCCTTCCCTCCCCTCCCCTCCCCCTTCCCTCCCCTCCCCCTTCATCTCTCTCTCTCTAAAATCAGTAATTTTTTTTAAAAAAGAGCCAGATAACAGGATAAGGTTGAAGACTCAGAAGAAATCATAAGATAGAATATTTTATAAGTAAGGTCTTCGAAGAAACTGCAGCTATGAATAGGAAGTGAAATTCTTTCCTTCGTATGGGAACAAAGGAGCCAAAGTGGCCGACAGGATGAAATTTGTATACAGGGGTAATAAGTAGATGGATTTGCTGCCCTATAGCTTGTATTGCTTCCATTACCTGCTTGGCAGGACGAGAGGATATAACTTATTTTCATCATCTTTTACAAAAGCATTGGTCTGCACCATACTGGAAAAACAATTAACTGTTCCTATACTACAATTAGGTTGAGAAGCATTACGCTAGACCATAAAGGCTAGAACATACCAGAAAAGAGGATGTCAAGGCAGACTAAGAACTATGAGCTTTGGATAGTTTGCCTGTAAGGAGAGAAGGGTTGCCCAGTAGACCCTGGGACTCAGGATAAAAAGATAACAATGGCATGAACCAGCCAGAAAACAGACAGGAGGAAAGCTGACAGTGATTATTCATCTTGATCAAGTAGTAATAATTTGCTACAAAGAACAGAAAATTAGGTACTATTCCTAGTGACTAGACTTTACTAAGGAGAACACCCCACCCAGCCGCAATGTGGCCCTACACAGAATGGACTGATCCCTGGCTGAATTCATCAGAGTAGAGAAATCCCTCCCCGAATGCAAATTTCCATCATGCAAAATTCTAGTACACATACCTTTTCAGCAACTGTGCGCATTTCAGTTCCAGCATATGTGAATTTAGGGTCACTCCTTTTGGAGATAAATTAGAAAAAAGGGAACAATAAAACCTTAGCAGAGACAAAGAAAAAGTAGGGACAGTAAACTGAAGCTAAACCTGTGCCCATACATCCATTAGTAGCAGTCTGGGGCACATGCATACGTGGCTGAGTGCATAAAGTTTTCATGGGCAAAGCTAAACTCCTATACTCCTTGGTATTAAAGAGGTCGGTTTGAGAGTACACATCCTGCCATTCTTCAAAGTTAGAATTAGAATAACCCAAAGTTTTCACCACCTCAAGCATCCAAGCTACTGGGGATCTCTGAGATCATTATAGGGCTCACTGTGGGGAGGCAGAAAGCCATGGAGATGGAAGAGCCAATTTAGACAGAGGAATAGATCAATAGGGGGAAATGTCTGTTAATATGCATATTATCTGCCACAAAAGATTAGCAGTATCTCATTGCCATTTTAGGAAAAGAGAACATAAAACAAATCAAACAAGAAAATGGAAAGTAACAGCACCATATCAGTCAACAAAATTCTATCTGTAAGAGCTTTCACAGATTCACTCAATCTTGTTTCCCTCAACCACATTTTTCACATAAGGTGATACATATATCAACTAAAAATCCTCCACCCAGGAAGTATGGTGGGAACCAACCTCTTTAGGGTTGGAACTTTACTCAAAACGTCCATTGAGGGAGCTCCGGACTGATAATGGTAACTTAAAATATAATCCATAAAAAAATGCAACCTATACACAATATTGCTGAGCTTGTCATAATCCTGAGTTAATAATGACATATAGACCAAAAGACATGAGTAAACAAATATTGTCTTACCTTGTGTCATCATTCAACTAAAGTGGGAAAGAGGAGAAAACATTAGTGATCATATTACACTTATCTGATGTACATGGATGCAGATTATATAAAAATTAAGTCATATGGGCTTGTACACGGGCATGAAAAACTGGAGAATTTTTAATTCGGACTGCAAACAACTAAGCTCTATTTCCTCATCCTCTCTCGCCCTTCTGCAACACCTAACGCTGCGGAAACTTACGCGTCTTTGAAACCCTCTCCTCTCAGGGTGATACAATTAAAATGCGTCCTAGAGGGAAGACGGGAGGTGAGTTAAGGGGCCCTAATAGTGGCCAGTAGCTTCTTAATACACTGATGTCCTATTATACCATAATGCCTTTCTGGCCTGCCTTGCGGTTTTGGTCAATGGGGCGATAACTACAGATTTAAAGAGGCCGGAGATTACCAAAGAAAAAAGCCCTTCTCCATCCTCAGACTTATGCGGAACGCTGGGGGTGACGTGAGGCTAAACAAGTGTCAAACAACCACATACCAGCCCCTCACGACAGGGCCATCCAAAGGATCTGTCCAGGGATCTAACTCAGGATCTAAGCCTGTGGCCTCCGCAGCCCTGGGCGCTAACATCGACTCCAAGGACACTCTGGACTGCTCATCAGGGTTCTGGCCAGGCTAAATGACCTACTCACCTCCCCTATACACAGTCCCATCACTTCCTCCTTCTCTGTGCTCAGAGCATGGTTGAGGCAAACTAGGAAAGCATCCGATTCAAGATGAACCGCCTGCACCGCCTGCACCACCTGCACCGCCATCTTGGTCCGACACTGCTCACGTCCGCCTCAAGCCCTCTCAAGCCCGAAGAACCCGGAGCTCCAGCAAGCGGGTTGCGCGGAGGCGGGACTTGGGGAGCGCGGGCGGGGCAGGCGCCAGGCTGGAGCGTGGAGGCGGAGCTTGGGGGCAGGGGTGGGGCGGCCCGGCGGCACCTGGGAAACGCCCGCGCCGGTTGGGGCAAGGCGTGGCCGTCGGGACGAGGGCGGTGGCCGGCCGCTGACGGGGCTTTAGGCCGGGCGGCGGGGCGGTGGGGGTGGCTGGGAGGCGGTGCTCTCGGGCCGTAGGCGGACGTGGTACGTGAGCGGGGGGCGGTCGGGTAGGCGTTTCCCCTGCGCCGTCGCCCATTTTGCCCGCCCGCTAAGGAGCTCATTACGCGGCCTACATGCTCTGGGTGCAGTCCGGAGGCAGCATCATCGCGCGTACCAGCCCCTTGAGCTAGTGGGACGCTCTTTGAAATTTACTCCTAGGATAGTTAAGGTTTTATTTTGTTTTGTTTCCGAGTTAGGGCCCCTGAATTTTGTACTACTCTCCCTGGACCTCTTCCGGCTTGCCTCGTAACTTCGGTTCGGGTGACCTCGGCCCTGATACCAGCTTGATTGGCCCGAGGTGGGGACCTGGAAGTTTTAGCCTCTCTGATCTCGAGGCGGATTAATTAGCCCAAGAAACATTATATTCATGTGAGTAACCTCTTGCAGAAAGTGCTCTACTCTATCTGAAAAAGTATCATTGTTAAGTTGGGCTGCTGCTACTTTCTTCAAAGGCTTTTAAGTATATGTTACGGAGAAGGGGAATGGGGGACCTCAATTTTGATTCAAGCTCGGATGTATCACATAGTTACCAATCTTTCTCAGCTCTCCTCTTGATTCTCAGACATGGTGAAATTATAGGTAAAAGTGATTTTCTTTTGACGTATGCCTGCCGCGCCATGGGTTGAAAGTACAGATCTTTTAACTCCGAAGTTTAGGAATTGCACGTGGATTTCAGAAACGATTCTAAATCAAAGAAAAATGTATGCCTTGCCGCCTGCACAGCCTATCAGTGTTTGTGTTTTGTTTGATCTCATTTTCCCTGTGTAGTTTTGAAGCCAGGCAGACCTGGGAGTACTGGAAAGGGAACATTCATTCCCAAGGTGCTACCTGAAGCGGTGTTGATGCTTTGCTCTTTTCTCCCAAATCAGTTCCAACACAAGAGTCCCTACAATAAGGCCCTCATACAGTAGAACTATTTGGTATGCATTCCAGTAACCTCCATTTTTGCCAAATGCTTAAGGATCACGTGGCACATCTTTCCACGATAAATGTTGATAATGAAGCCTGGGAGAAATTTTAAGTTTGCAGTTACATTGGACCCATCTAAATATTCTCTTAAGTTTCGATTTTGCACCATATATTATTTTCAATTACTGTTTGTGGCTAGTATGCTTTGCCCTGATGGGGCAAGTATGGCTGTTACTATGTTTAGTCATGGGATTTTTGAGTTTATAAATTGTTTTTAGGCACCTTCGAAAAGAAAAACATCTTTGTTGTTGATTTTGATCTCATAATCTAGAATGACAGTCTCTAAATTTTGTAATGCTAATAGCTGCATTTTACAACCCTAAATGTTTAATTGGAGTAGAAAAAAACTATTAACATTTATGGCAAACTTATGGGTTAGACAATGCACTAAGCATTTATATACCTTTATTTGTAAACTGCCCCAATTGGAATCAGGCTCTGCAACTTCCTAGCAGTGTAACCTCAAGCAAGTTACCTAACTACTTTGTGCCTTGCTGCCCTCATCTTTAAGTGGGGAAAATAATCAACTGATTATGAAGATTAAAAGTGCCTATATATAAAACTTTAAGAAATATTAAATAAGTGTGACTATTATGATCAATATGTTCTTTAATTCCCATTTTATGCCTCAGAAAACTGAGGTGTAGAAAGGTTAACTTGTGTGAGGTCACAAAGCTACTAAGTTGCAAAATCAGCATTTATACACAGGCCAGGCTGACTCCAGGCCTTTGTTCTTGGTAACCTCACCCATTATAATTGGGTGGGTTCATTAATTGATTTCAAATGAAATAAGTGTATTCAACTGATTAATGTTTAAAACTGTTTAAAAAAATGCCTGGTCAGGGCACATGCCTGGGTTGCAGGCCAGTTCCTGGCAGGGGATGCACGAGAGGCAACCATACATTGATATTTCTCTCCCTTTCTCCTTCCCTTCCCCTCTAAAGATAAATACATTAAAAATGTTTTTAAAAAAACCTGGAAATTAAATTATCCCTTTAAAAAGGACAAAATAATTCATTCTATAAAGGAAAAGTAATAAAGTCTTATTCAGATTAGTACCTAAGAAAGGCTTCTATGTCGTATATCATCCATTTAAAATATAATTTATAAAATGCCTTACTAAGAAATAGTCTCTCTAGGCCGGTGTGGTCTCTGTGGCATTGAGGTGACCCCCATGGAGACAATGTCTTTTAGTGCCTTCATGGATGATAAAGCTATATAAAAATACTTTTTAAAATCCACTGGAATTTGCAGCTGGTAGTATTCCTTGAGTTGAGTGGAATAAGTTTATGTTCTGTGTATTATGTTCCTCCTTGTGCTTCAGTTTATTTTGAGGCTTTAAGAGATTCATCCTAGTTCAAGGGGTCCTGAAATTTTGTGAGCAAGTGTCACATGCAGAGAAATGGTCTCTAGTCAAATAGATTTGGGAAATGTTAAACAAAATAAAGTTTCTTTTTTGTATAACTTGCCAGAGCTTTTGCTATGTTAATGTGCTTTATGACTCTACAAGATTCCCAAACTTATTTGACCAAGGAAAAAGTTAAGGGCAAGTATTCCAAGAATCACATTTATACAACCTGTAATTTTGTGGGCTTTGATCTCAATCCCTCTCAGCCTTTGCGTTTCTCCACTGAGGATGTTAGTTTATGTTCATACCACAGCTTCTCGGTCCCTTGGTCACTGCAGTTGCCTTTTACTGGGCCTTCATGCTATCTCTGAGTGGGAGCGTACACAACACCAGGGTCATCCTGCTGATGCCCAGTATGTTGGCTTTTAGATCATAGCAGCATACAATACTGCCTTTCTTCTAAGAATATTTTGTAATGATACAGTTGCTAGGACATATCTGTGAACTTGAGATGGCCCTGAAATCTGCAACACTTGGTTTCTACTTTTTTTTTTTGAAGTAGTCACACTTACTTCTTTTGTATTTGAAATTCAGATTTCAATATATTTTATTTTGGCATTAGCACTGGGGTTTTGTTTGTATCACTCCTTCCCAAAAATCTGGGGAGGAGGAGAGGCAGAACAATTGTATGTACTAAATGGAAAAAATAGCTTTGAAAATATATATATAGCTATATAAAACACCTAGATATTCAGTCTCTACTCAAGTATATATGGCCTTCATCTGTTTCCCCTCGGTACTCACCATATACATCCACCCACTTGCATGAATATTAGTATTTGAGATTTAGGGTGCCCAGTACTGTATCATTCCTGCTATTGAAGAGCTTACAATACTGTATTTGGGGAGAGACGGTACTTCTGAAATGAGCAAAGCAAATACGCAATGCAATTTATAATTAGATGCCAAAATATGAGCTTTAGTTTAGACATAAATGCTATATAGTAGCCAGAGAGGCAAGAAGCTTTTGTAGAGAAGACAAGTACCTGCCCTCTGCCATACTTAATAGTACTGAGGTAGAGAGGCCTGAGGAGGCATTTTAGGCAAGTGGAAAGCAAGATCAAGAATATGGGGCTAAAAATGAGCCTGGTATTTGGGAGAAAGTTTATCTCAAATACGGTGGTAGTGGTGCTTCCTGGAATTGGCGGCAGATAGGGTGTAGCAACTGAAGCCGATGAAGAATTCCAAGAGAACTCGTAAATTTCAGCAGGATTGGGAGGGGTGTTGTTGCCATTGAGAGAAATCAGAATTTAATTAAGGAGAAGGGATTTCACTTTAGATGAATTGAAATAGGGGAGTCATATAATATGGAAAATTTGAAAAGAGAGAGAGTCCTATGAGGTAAGAGCTTACAATGGGCTCAGAGTCAGGGTACAATGGGCAAAACAACTGTGATATTCTTAAATTATTTGCTAAAGTCAGACCATTTCTTAAATCTATAAAAGATATTTTCTACTTTCCTTTTAAAGGAAGATGACTAACAGTGTTTAGAGGGAAAAAAAATCCTGCTCAGATTGTTGTCTTTGAAAAGGGGAGTTGGTTTAACTCAATTCTTTCTGGCTAACTTTGTTCTGGGCTGCATCATACTGTATTATGGCATCTCATTTGCTCTTGACAGTCTCACTTGAGGATTTAACAACTTCCCAAGCTGTGCTGCACTTCCTTTCCCAACTAATGACCACCTAATGGGAATAGGAGGCCTTTCTTTTGAGGGGTAAGATCCCCCAGGGGTGTATCTCTGTGCTCTGCCAAAAGTAGAAACACGGTGTAGATTAAACCATGCCATACAAAGTGCAAAATGTAGGTGAAGTAATTGTAAGGCCCTGAAATGAGATCCAGGGTTGGACAGAGCATCGTTGTGGGTTTAGAGCCTAGTCTGCCTTATGTAAAGATCTTGCCCAGGAAGGGGGTTTCCTCTATACCTCTCAAAGGGCAGAGGGACTTTTCTGGCCTTTTGACTTGGAAAATCAGAATTTAAACTCACACTAGTATGGAAAATGGGCTCCTGTGACATCCTGAAGCATTATGAAAATGAAACAAGGACCTAGATGGATAACTATCATTTTCTTTCACTCAGCTCCAAATCACCATGATCTCCAAAGTCTCTTGCGACTCAAACATTCTATGAAGCTACCTTAAATATTTTCCCTAATATGAAAACCCTCTTCTGGTAATGCCCATCTGCTATAAGTAACCTTTCTAAGTAAACTGATAAATACATTGGTTGCTCTTAAAACAAATTTTTAATTTCAATTTAGAAAGCCATGCACATGATTCAGCTTTCACAATCTTAACCTTTTAAAATGAAAACTGCTTTTACATGGGGAATATGGCATCCATGTACCTGTTACACTGCATTCCTGCCAAATAAGTGTGTCCTTAGGCACACCCCTGCGCGTATTCTGTTGCTGACTATATTTTGTAAGACACTGCTTTGTGAATGCAGGCTTGAGATCACTGCCAGCTTCCTGTGCTGCTATGAGGGGGCCCCCCGAAAACATAATTTATTTATAAAAGAATTGTATATTTATCCTTATATGTTTAAACTTAAGTCACCTTCAAAGTGCTCTCCATTTGATGCTATACGTCTCCACTGCTCAGAACAGTTTTTGAACTTGTCAATTTTGATGCTTTTTAGTGCTTCTGCCATTTTTTTGTTTCACTTCTTCCACATTGGCAAAACATTTCCCTTTGAAGACTTTTTTCATCCAGGGAAACACAAAAAATTTGCTCAGGGCAAGATTGGGTGATTAGGGAGGGTGGGGCATGGGGGTCATGCCATTTTTGGTGAAAAACTGCTAAACTCAGCAAGGTGCACTTGTAAATCATCCATCATGAAATGGGCAAATGCATCAAAAGAGTCTTCAAAAAAAATCATTGAAGCTAAACACGGCCTTTCCCAACAAGGCCGGCTGGTATACTAATACAGATGGGTTCCTAGAACACTCTCCTAGTGGGGGAAGCCTGTATTATAAGGGGCCCATCCTCCAGAAGATAATTCCATTTTTTTTGGAGGGGACCCCACTCGTACTCCTACATTTCCACAGAACTTCTTACCTAACCGAATCCTTGAGTGCTTTGTAGTCAACCCAAGGCTCTGCTTGAGTGTCACTTCAGTGTCTTGCAGGGAGCTTCAGATGTCCTTGGTTCTATTTAGGCTGTTAAGTAGACATATATGAGGTTTGGTACTGCTTGGTGGTTGCTAGTACCAGGTCACCTTGCTCACTGGTGAGTTCATTCAAACCCAAAAAGTCACACCTGTGTCCTGTGCGCGGGTGCTGCAGGCTTAGGTGGAGAAAAGCAGGGCTAGAATTGGAACTCAAAGCCCAGAATGGCAGGAGAGGATGTGGGGGCTCCACCCGATCACCTCTGGGTTCACCAAGAGGGTATCTACCGCGACGAATACCAGCGCACGTGGGTGGCCGTCGTGGAAGAGGTAACTGTTTACATTTTGCTTATTTCTTTATTGATTTTGCTTTCAAGAAACTTGGTTTTTAACTAGCCTCAATATCCTAAAGTCTTTGGTTTTATTTTTGATCATTTTTTTCCATTAGGGGACGAGTTTCCTAAGGGCACGGGTCCAGCAAGTTCAGGTTCCCTTAGGTGACGCAGCTAGGCCAAGTCACCTTCTTACCTCCCAGCTACCTCTCATGTGGCAACTCTACCCTGGGGAGCGCTACATGGATAACAACTCCCGCTTGTGGCAGATCCAGCATCATTTAATGGTACACATGTTGTTTAATCATTTTTCATTGTATTGGGACTCTTACAACAGAGTACTCTATAAAATTTTCTTTTTCTGACAGGTCAGGGGAGTAGAGGAGCTGTTGCTTAAGCTTTTGCCTGATGATTAACCTGGTATGTATTTTTGTTTCTCCACTGCCTCTCCTTCATCTTTTTAAGTCTATTTGGTTGTGGTGATTTTAATGATCTATTTTTCTTCCAGGTGCTGGAATTCTAGGAAGATATGCTCCTCTGATCTGTTCAGTATATGGCAATCACTTCATCCACCACTGCAGTGCACCCACCTGTGGGCCTGGGGGAGGGAGTGGGTTGAAAAACTGCTCAAGAACACAGAAGTTTAGGAAGGGTCATGAAGAACACCTCAAGTGGAACTGCAGAGAGAGGGTTACGCAGGCAGAAAGCGAGTCAACAAAGCACTTAGTCAGGATACGTAACTTGAAATTGACTCCATTGGAAGTTGCCATAGAACCTTTAATGGACATCATCAGCTGGAACTGGGATCTGACGAATCCCACAAAAGTCAGCACCTGCTACAGAACAGATGATCTGATCACCAAGGACTTGGTACTGATTTAGAGAGAAGAGAGCAGCTCCTAGCAGCATCAACATCTATTGGTCGCTTACTTGCCCTGTAGCAATTCACCTGCCTTTCCTTCTCCCATCCTGTAAATATTCTAGGTTTTGCTCCAGTGTTTCCCATCCCAGTACTGGCCTAACTTGGATCTACTGAGAACTTAGGGGGATCTGGGGTGGGGGAAGAGGTCATTTGCATCAATGAAATCAGCTACAAAGGCTCCTGGGCCTTTTTTCTTTCTGAAATTGTGTCTTCAAATTATTAGAAGTTGCTGATCAAAATCCTGGGCACTTAAGTTCATTCTCTGGTTATAGATATTTTAAATAGTCTTTCCTGTAAGAGCTCCAAAAAACATTTTAGCTGCTTAACTAGCACCTTTCTCAGGGCCAAATATTGCTGCTTCCTAGGAAAGCATTTACTGCCTGATAAAGAATTTCCTGAGTTAAAATAGCTATAACAGTTTATATGTAAAAACCTTAGTTTTACTTTTTAAAAATCTTGGGAACAATAGCTACCATGTAGCGAGTCCTTACTGCCTTCCAGAGACTATTCTATGCACTTTGTATACTTTGTCACATTTAATTCTTCCATCAATGCTTTGAGGTAGGTAAGATCCCCAGTTTACATACAAGTGATAAGAAAAAAGGCTCAAGGAACTTAATCATTTACCAAGGGTATTTTTGTGAATGATAGAGTCAGGCAGTGGGCAGGCTCCTCTAGCCCGACATTGGTTTGCAATATTCAAAATGAGTTCATTGAATCCAAGGGTTTTTATTTCCATGTAAAGCTACTTATATCTTCCAAATCAAATGAAATGGATGTTATAAAAATACAGTTGATTCATCCTATGAATGGGAAGAGTATTTTTCAGTGTGATTGTCTTCCAGCAATTGGAAGTGCATACTGCTTGTCTCTGAAGAAAATTCCTTCTAGAGGGGCTTTAAAGTCTTTATGAATAAAAGACAAAATAAAAATCATTTTTCTTATTTTAGTTTTCTGGATATGCTGCAGAAGGATCCGTGCCAGAAACAAGCCTGTGAAATACAGAAATGTTTACAAGGTACCATGTTCAATGCTTTTAAAATATTTTTCCCCCTTATCTGTGAACTAACTAAAGAGACCAATTGTTGTTTTTATCAGCAAACTATATGAACTCTCAGAATATATTTCTGTAATTAATTCAGCCTGAAGATCTTCAATGTATAATCAAAGATGCAGAAAATAAAAAGTGGTGTGATCTAAGCTTGGAGCTTGCAGTCCTGGGTGTATAGTAGAATCTCATGGAGAGCTATAAAAACTTGCCTAGAACAATGAAATCAAGCTGCCCAATGCTGTGGTCTAGGCAGGAATGTGCCTTAAGAAGCTAATCAAGTGATTTTAATATGCAGCCAGAGTTGAGAATTACTAAGCTGAACCAAGTCCTTTTTTAAAAAGAACTAGTTTTTTTTCCTTTTTATTGAATTTATTTGAATGACACTGGTTAACGCAATTGTACAGGTTTCAGGTGCATGATTCCACAACAGATCATTTGTACACTGTATTGTGTGCTCACCAACCCAAGTCAGGTCTCCTTCATCACCATTTATCCCTCCTATACCCTCTTCTACCTCACCCCACCCACCCCTGCCATCCCCACACTGTTATGTGTCCATGAGATTTTTCTTTTTTTTCCCTTTTCACTTAATCCCTCCACTCCCCCCTGACAGCTGTCAGACTGCTCTGTCTATGGGTCTGTCTCTGTTTTGCTTCATAGTTCATTTTCTTCATTAGATTCCACAGATAAGTGAAATTATATGATACTTGTCTTTCTCTGCTGACTTATTTCACTTAGCATAATGCTCTCCAGGTCCATCCATGCTATTACAAAGGGTAGGATTTCCTCCTTTTTTATGGCCAACTAGTATTCCATTGTGTAAATATACCACAGCTTTTTTATCCACTCATCTACTGATTGGGCACTTGGGCTGCTTCCAAATCTTGCTATTGTAAATAACACTGCAGTGAACATAGGGGTGCATATATTCTTTCCAATTTTTCAGGCTTCTTTGGATATATTCCCAGAAGTGGAATCATTGGGTCATAAGGCAGTTCCATGTTTAACAAACTATAGAAATGATCCCTGAAAGTATAGTCTTAAACCAGTTCCATTTTTAATTTTTTGAGATAACTCCATACTGCTTTCCACAGTGGCTGCACCAGTCTGCATTCCTACCAACAGTGCACAAGTGTTCCCTTTTCTCTACATCCTCACCAGCACTTGTTACTTGTTGTTTTTATTGCTGATAACCATTCTAACAGGTGTGAGGTGATATCTCAGTATGGTTTATTTTGCATATCTCTGATGAATAGTGTGACATTGAGCATTTTTTCATATGTCTATGGCCCATCCCTTTGGAGAAGTGTCTGTTGAGGGCCTTTGACCATTTGTTAATTGTATTTTTTTTGGCAACTTCTTTATAAATGTTGGATATTGACCCCTTATCATATCATTGACAATTATGTTCTCCCATTCAGTAAGTTGTCTTTTCATTTTGTTGGTGGTTTCCTTTGCTGTGCAAAAACTTTTTAGTTTGATATAGTCCCATTTGTTTATTTTTCTTTGGTTTCCCTTGTCCATGGCACTATATCAGAAAAAATACTGCTATAAGAAATGTCCGAGATTTTACTGCCTATGTTTTCTTCAAGGACTTTTATGATTTTGAGTCTAACATTTAAGTCTTTAATCCATTTTGAGTTTATTCTTGTGTGTGGTGTAAGAAGATGATCTAGTTTCATTTTTTGCATGTATCTGTCCAATTTTCCCAACACTATTTATTGAATAGACTATCTTTACACCATTGCATGTATTGCCTTCTTTGTCAAATATTAATTGACTATAAAAGTATGGTTTTATTTCTGAGCTCTCTACTCTGATCCATTGATCTATATGTCTTTTTTTAAGATTTTATTTATTTTTTTTAGAAGGGGAAGGAAGGAGAAGGAGAGGGAGAGAAACATCAATGTGTGGTTGCCTCTCACATGACCCCCATTGGGGACCTGGCCTGCAGCCCAGGCACATGCCCCGACTGGGAATCAAACCAGTGACCCTTTGGTTCACAGTCCCATGCTCAATTCACTGAGCTACACCAACCAGGGCTATATGTCTGTTTTTATGCCAGTACCATGCTGTTTTGATTACTATGGCCTTATAGTCTACTTTGATATCAGGTAGCATGATTCCTCCAACTTTGTTCTTTTTTCTCAAGATTGCTCTATTCAGAGTCTTTGTGGTTCCATATAAGTATTTGGAATATCTGTTCTAGTTCTGTGAAATATGCCATTGATATTTTAATAGGAATTTCATTGAATCTATAGATTGCTTTAGGTACTATGGACATTTTGATTATATTAATTTTTCCTATCCATGAACACAGTTTATGCTTTCACTTACTTGTATCTTCTTCAGTTTAAAAAAAGACTTGTTTTAAAATGGGTTGTTTATACTTACCTGTGGCTGACAGCTCACTTTTCAAAAGCAGTCAGGTTAAAAGGAAGGGTGTTAAAAATACAGTTGTAATTCACACTGCCAAAGTCAGCAACTAAGTCTTTTGGAAAAATATATTTTATTGATTATGCTATAACAGTTGTCCCAATTTTTCCCCCTTTGCCCCCTCCACCAAGTACACCCATTCCCTCTAGCAGTCTCCCCCTTAGTTCATGTCCATGGGTCATGCATATAAGTTCTTTGGCTACTCCATTTTCTGTAATGTTCTTCACATCCCCCTGTCTATTTTGTAACAACCTATTTGTACTTCTTAATCCCTGCACCTTTTCCCCAGTCTCTCCCCTTCCCAGTCCCAACTAATAACCCTCCAAATGATCTCCATATTTATGATTCTGTGTCTGTTCTGCTTGTTCACTTTGTTTTTTACATTCTATTGTTCATAGTTGTGAATTTATTGCCATTTTAATGTCCATAGTTCCGATCTTCTTTTCCTTATATAATTCCTTTTCACGTTTCATATAATAATGCGTTGGTGATGGTGAATTCCTTTAGTTTTATCTTCTCTGTGAAGCACTTTATCTGCTCTTCCATTCTAAATGACAGCTTTGCTGAATAGAGTCATCTTGGATGTTGGTCCTAGCCTTTCATTACTTTGAATATTTCTGGCCAGTCCCCCTTCTAGTCTGCAAAGTTTCTTTTGAGAAATTAGCTGACAGTCTTATGGAAACTCCTTTGTAGGTAACTATCACCTTTTGTTCTCGCTGCTTTTAAGATTCTCTCTTTATCCTTTGGCATTTTAATTATGATGTGTCTCGGTGTGGTCCATTTTGTTTGGAACTTGCTGTGCTTCCTGGACTTGTGTGTCTTATTTCCTGACCAAATTGGGAGGAGTTTTCTTTCATTATTTTTTCAAATAAGTTTTCAGTTTCTTGCTCTTCCTCTTCTCCTGGCACCCCATGATTCGGACATTGGTACACTTGAAGGTAACCCAGAAGCTCCTTATCCTGTCCTTATTTTTTTAATTCTTTTTTCTTCTTGCTATTGTAATTGAATGCTTTTTTATCTTATGTTCCAAATCATTGATTTGATTCTTGGCTTCATCCCCTCCACTGATGGTTCCTTGTAGATTTTTCTTTATATTTCACTTAATGTAACCTTCATTTCTGCCTGGGTCTTTTTTATGCTATCGAAGTATCCAATGAGTTCTTAGAGCATCCTGATAAGCAGTGTTGTGAACACTGCATCTGATGGATTGCTTATCTCCATTTTGTTTAGTTCTTTTTCTGGAGTTCTGTTATTTCATTGGGCCATATTTCTTTGTCTCCTCATTTTGGCAGCCTCCCTGTGTTTGTTTCTGTGTATTAGGTAGAGCTACTTTGACTCTTGGCCTGTTGTAGAAAAGTGCACCTGAAAGTTGAATGGGGTGGAGCCTTATGTAATGAACAGGGCAGGGTAACCATTATACTGCTCTGTGGCTGTGTGGGGGAGGGCTCAGAGGAGACAATGTTGCTGCCTGGCTTCTGGAATTTTGCCCAGGAGCAAGCTTACTCCGAGTACTTGCCCTTATGCCAGTCACTTCAGTTTTTCCCCATATGCCACTGGTACCCTTCCAGCTGTTGCCCCAGTGCTGAAGCCCAGAGGGAGTGAGTCCTAAGCATAAGTCCTAAGACAGTTGCAGGCCCTTGAAGAAGAGTCTCCTGTGAGTCCTACAGTTTCTTCTGTCACCCCAGCCCCCACTGGATTTTACAGCCAGAAGTTATGGGGACTTAACTTCCTGGCACTGGAACCCTGAGCTGGGTGGTCTGGTCTGCAGTTGGAATTCCTCCCAATTTTTGCCTGAGGTCTCCTGTCCAATTTTTATTCACTGTACATATATGTGGGACCACCCGTTCCACATCTCTGTGCCTCTCTGTACTTCTCTGCATGTCTCTACATCACCACCCCTCATACTAATCTGGATGAATGTGGCTTCTTTAAATCTATGGTTGTTGGACTTCCATACAGCTCGATTTTCTGACATTTCTGGGTAATAATTGTTTTGTAGTCTAGTTATAGTTTTTTTTCTGTAGTTGTGCAAAGAGGCAAGGTGTGTTACACCTTCATCTTGACCAGAAGTTTAGCAACTATCTTAAAGGCAGAAATGAATTTCAGCTAAAGTATATTTGATATGATTTGTCCATTTAGTTTTAAATCAGCCAGTATGTTTGACTAAATGCCAGAGGACTTCATTTTTCTCAATCAGTGAATGATTATTGGCAGAACAAATAGAAAAAAACTTCCAGACTATCTGAATTTGAAAACTGACTTTTAAAATAATTTTCTCATTATTAAAGTAGAGTAATAGAGATGGATACCCATGAAAATATAGAAAGGTAGGAAGGAAAAATGTTGAGCTCCCCCAAAGACAGCACCAAAGGAACACTTGTTTGTATATTTCCTTTGACTTTTAACTTCCATGCCTGAACTTTTCATTTTATGAAGTAAGCAGTATTTTATTTGAAATCTAGTGTTAATGTATAATAATGCCATTTTATTCATCTCTTTCTCCAAATTTAAGAAAAACCAAAAATCTTTTCCACAATTAATTTCTTCTCCTAAATAAATTCCTAAGTGATTTGAATTAGCAGCCTATAGTTAAATGAGAACAAGAATCAAGTTAGAGTAAGTTATACCCTTTGCTACAGTGCGGAAGGATTGAGGGCTGGAAGGACTAAGAGTTAGCATTAAGCATTCTCTGGATGACAGGCACAGCCAAAGGGGCTTTAAACATATTAAGTCATTTAATCATTTCATCCATGAGATAGATATTAACTATGACTCCCTATTTAACAGATGAGTAAATCAACCCAGAAGTTATATAACTTGCTCAGGGTCACACAACCAGTAAGGGTTACAGTGAGGATTTGAATCCCATTGGTCTGGCTCTAAGCCTGGATTCAGCCACCTGCTATACTCGCTTTGTAGTCAGAATAGTCTTTCCTAACACAGACTAACTCCCATGTACCCTATTTTAGTATCGAGGGACTCAGGTCAATTCCTCCTTGACTTAGAATCTATGTATATAGTAGGGGGTCTGCAAATGTTTTTTTTCTGTAAAGGGCCAAACAGAAAATATTTTAGACTTTGGAGGCCAGGAGGTCTTTGTTGGAGAGAGACAGAGAGAGAGAGAGACAGAGAGATTACAACCCTGTAAATGCAGAAAACAAGTGTTAGCTCACAGCTTTAAAAAAGGGTTGACCTTGAGGCTGCAGTTTTCAAACCTCTGATGCATAGACTTGGTAGGGAGGGGTTTACCAGCCACATTAGAACTGTGTGCAAAATAACATGCACGGTATGGGCATTTTTCTGATTCACCAAATTATAAAGGAGTTAACCAAAAGGGGGGAGGCTAAAAAACACTGCCCTGGAAAAAGGTACATAAGCTATTAACTCAGCCTTAAAGAAAACAAAATTATATAGAAAAATACCTTTTGACCACTTTGTAAATCACACTTTTCTTCCTAACTAACCTGTTGACTGGTCTCTAAATCAGAAAGAATTCAGTGGACTTTGATAGATCCTCTTTCTTCCAGATCTTCCATACAATAATATGAAAAGGAATGGGAAGCAATGATCTAAAACTCCCTGTGCCTTATTCCTATGAGATCATGACTAGGGTCTGCCTGTCTGTTTTTCAGCCAACAACTTCAGGGACTCTAAGTGTCAGGCTGTCATCCAAGAACTTCGTAAGTGTTGTGCTCGCTATCCCAAGGGAAGATCCCTCGTCTGTTCAGGATATGACAAAGAAGAGGTAGAAAAGATGAAACCGAAGTCCACATCACAGTAAAGATCTGCGGAGAAGTTAAATGCTGCACCATGTTTCCACCAAGCGAGTTTTGTTTATCCTCCTATTCTTCAGGCCAGGTAGCAGCAAATATGAAAGGAAAAAGTCAGCTATAAAAGTTAATAAATATGCCATCTATGCAGAACAGATAGAAATATATTAAATATGTAGAATGTAATAAAACTGACCTGTGAAAATAAACCTTTTAAGTGAAAAACTTTTGGTTTGGTACTTGTAACATTTGGTTTTTGTCTCCGTTCCAGGCAGAGCTCCTAAAATCCTTTGGAATTTCCTAAATGATAAGAGTGATAAATGTGTCTTTTGTTACATCAGTGAGGTGACTTTTAATGAGGAAAGCCATAGGTAACCTGTGGATGGGGGCTGGTTGCCAGGGGAACCAACCACATGATTAGAGGTTTGGAGCTTTTAGTCCACACCTCCACACCCGCCGCCCAACTTTTGTGGAAGGGAGAGGGGCTGGAGAAGTTTAGTTCAATCACCAGTGGCCAATAATTTAATCAAATAAGGTGTCAGGTGAAAACAGTCCTCCAGTGTCACTGTCATGACACCTTTTAGATTAGGTGGTAAATTCAAAGGTTTCTCTAACCCAACCTAATACCTGTTGTATTTCCAGTAATTTAGAGCAAAGTGTTTTCCCAAATGCAAATAAGAACATTTCTGCTTTTGCATCGCCATCATGTCATATTTATTCAATGTGTAGTAGGAAAGGCATAGAAATGATTCTTGTAATGTTTAATGACCCCTAATTTATCAAGAGAACTTTACTGAAAGGCAGGCAGCAACAGAATTAGAATTCTTAGGTGGTTTATCTATCTTTATATCATTAAAATGAAAACCTAGTACCACAGATCCCAATGTTAATAGAAGGCTGCCTAAGGAAACCTGTTGACAGTTGTCAGTGACTCCGTGTAGTGGATGAGGGATTGTGTGGGGAGTGACAGTATCATACAGGCCATTTGCTTTCCTCTTTGCCCCTCACCAAAAAAAGAAAAAATGACTTCCTAAAGCAAGAGCAGAAACCAATTCTGACAGGCTCTGGTCTTAGTCCATTCGAGCTGCTGTAACAAACTACCACAGATGAGGACTTTATTTCTCTCAGTTCTGGCAGCTGAAAGGCCAAAGCCAAGGCACCACAGATTCAGTGTCTGGTGAAAGCCTACTTCCTGGTTCGTAAATGGCTGCCTTTCTCGCTGTGTCCTCACATGGTGGAAGGGGCGAAGACAGTTCTGTGGGGTCTCTTTTATAAGGGTACTAACCCTTCATGAGGGCTCCACCCCCGTGAGCTAATCACCTGCCAAAGGTTCCACAGCCAAATACCATCACATTGGCAGGTAGGATTTCAACACAGGAATTTTGGAGTACACAAACATTAAGGCCATAACAGGATAGGTCCTTCCTTGCCTCTTCCAGCACATTAGAAAAAGCCTACATTGCTATCAATGGACCGATACAACCGCTGATGTTCAAATGCCATTATTTGAGACCAACTTCTTTACAACAGCGTTCCCCAAAGTGTTTCTAGGAATTACTATGACGGGGGCAGGGGGGGGAGTCTGTTTAGATTAGTCTGGAGAATGCTAGGTTAGAAGAAAACAGGTTTCTTTTCTGTAAGATTTCAGAGCTTTTCATATGCTAATGTGAGTTATGATTCCTTGGGAAGGGTTATTGTATGCAGTACTTTCCAGAGTGTACCCAGCAAACCCACTTTGCAGACAGCATCTCTTAGGGTGAATGTTCTCCAGAGACTTGGAGAAATGATGCCTTAGAGATGTTTGGTCCACATACCAGGTTAACATTGCTACAAGCTCATGAAACCATTTAAATGAACTCTTGTGTTAGTGAAACAGTTTAATAAAGTATTTTAAAACTATCATATACAAATCTAAATTACATTTAAAATTATCAGTTGATGTGCTGGCCAGTGTGGCTCAGTTGGTGCGTCATCCAGTAAACCAAAAGGTGTCGGTTCCATTCCTCATCAGGGCACATGCCTAGGTTGCAGGTTCAGTGTGTGGCCGGGCACATACCAAAGGCAACCAGTCGACGTTTCCCTGGCATATCAGTGTCTCTTCCTCTTTCTAAAAGTAATAAGCATGTCCCCAGGAGAGGATTAAAAAAAGGAAAAATAAAATTATCCATTGATAGTGGTGCTAGGATTTACATTAGGAATCACATGATCAAATAGATTGCTTTCCTGTGCTTTATTACAAAAGTATTATCTACTCAAATTTCACTGTTTCAATTTTTTTCCTAAGGTATATTACTTTATTTAGGGCTTTTAAAGCTTCAAATCAATCATTGCTTCCTATCTTTAAATTCAGTCTTGTCTCAGTTTAAGTCAACATCTATTGGCAGACATTGATTTAAATCTTACTCTTAGCTATTATGGCATACAGAAAAGTAGCCATCAGAGAAGGTTAACATTTAGTGATTGTTTTTATGTTAGGGACCATGATTAGTTCTGAATCTAGTCTTCATGGAAAAACTGGGAAGGTAAGAACTATGATCTCATCTGCATTTTAGTGATGAAAAAGCTTGTATGTAGGTTTTTAGTGACAATGGTTTAATCACTTGGTTAAGTAGAGAGTGACAGACCTCTTGTCTGGAAAGGTAATTTTCCCTTTGTAATGGATAATACGTGAGGTGATATGAATATGTTGGTGCCCCATGAATATCCCACAACCTTTCACCTAATAGCTTTGGCATCAACATGACAAAAGCCCCTGCTCTGCCATTATGCTACAGTGTGATAATGCTGTTCCCAGCATGCACTCCATATTTTTCCTGTAACATTTCATAAACTGTAATATTACACTTATGTTAACAATCTGAAGTTGCATGGCACTTAAAAGGCTTTAAAGGGCCAGTTATGCAGTTACTTTAACAGCAAAACTATAATTTTATAAGCACTATCTTACAACTGTGTATTTCAGTGATTCTCAACCTTGGCTACTCATTAGAAACATCTAAGGCATATTAAAAACTCAGACTGTCTCAATGGTACCCCAGACCATTGAATCAAGAGTCTCTAGGATGACAGCCAGGTGTCAGTAGTTTTCAAAATTCCACAGGTTGATTCCCATGTGTAAGCAAGGACAAGAACCACTGCTCTCAGTAATCCTAATGATATTTCTTAGCATTTCGAATTCAGAAAGGTAGACAGTTTGCATGAGTCATAAGCTGACTTACATTTCATATAAAAGAGGAAAAAAGTGAAACACTCAGTTTTCTTTAGAAAAACAGTGATCTTAAAATTCATGATTCCTAAAGAATCAAACATCACAGATACAAGCCACACCATATTTCTGGGAAATCAGGTCCAGATATACTTTCTGCCCAATTCTCCAAGAGATCTCGCTAACATTTTAGAAGTGACTGAGAAGGCCCCAACCTGGACTTCATGACAAAAAAACCAATAAACTGATAAGTTCGTGGAGGAAGCAGAGAGGGCAGCAGTCTAATTTTCCCTACAGGGTCTAAAACCGGCCTTAAGTGAGTTTCCTTCAGAGAAGACAGATCATTATGAAAATTAATGATACTCAGAAATTTCAAATCCACCCCATACCACTTTTTTTCCACCAGAGATTTATTGTATTTTCCCAAACCATACAAAAGTAGAGATTTCAAATAAGAACCCAACCTTTAGTCATGTCCATCTTTCTGGCAAATGACAAAAAGATGATGGTGAAAACATTCACTACACAGTAACTGCATTTCAAAACCACAAGCACCCTCCCAAAGAGTTTGTTACCTACAATTATGTAAAATCCATTCCTTCAAGAAATGAATAAGGGAGAGAGGGAGAGAAGGAAGAGAAAAAAGGGTGGATAAAGGTAGGGATGGTGGAGAAAGGAAGAAGGGGAGAGGGAGAAAGCATGAATATGAATAATCCAATCCTTTTTCTATCTGTTAAGTGATGTGAACAAATCCACATGTGAGAAGAATGTTAGCTAATTTTATTATACAATAAAACATTTGAAACGTAATAAAATATAATAATAATAATAATATCCTCAAACTGTAATCACCTCCTGTCTTCTGCCAGCATCCATGAGATGGGTAACTGCCCAGGTCCAGTAGGGAGGGCTTTCACCCAAGTGCAAGGCCATGTGGTAAGTCAAGCCCCACCCCCGCCAGTCCTGTTGCTAAATGTCCTAGGCTAAGTGGTGAGAGGTTGAAGCAAAAAGAGCAAAAGGAGCAAAGTGTTATTAGTATGTTATCACAGTGGCAGTGACACTCATTACAATAGGGATGGTCAAGCAGGAATCCCGTGAACTCAAACTGGAACCAATGAGTCGTCTCTCCTTAAGGACACTGAAAACATTGGAGTATTTGTTGAACCTGAACGCAGCCATGTAAAATGAAAAACGCCCTTGGCTCCCTCTCCCCTGGCACCAGGAAGAACTTTGGGCAGAGGAGAGTCAAGCATTATAGCTCTACTGCACCCGGCCCAAGTCCCCACCCTATCCAGTTCCATTGCAGGAGGGACACTGGGTCAAAGGATGGCCCAGAGTGGCGAGGACGCCGTGGTGTGGAGTCAGAGGGAAGAAGAGCCTCATAGGGGTTCCAGCCACCAGATGTGGATAAATGGATGTGATTTGTGCCAGAGTCTCCCAATCTGGGTCAAACTAAGTAAACCCTGATTCAAACCAAGGTTCCAGCGTTACCACATCCCCGCCAGCAGGGGGCAATGAAACTCTGAACATGTTCCAAATGAAGTTGCTGGGTTGGAACCTTACCGAGCACAGAATCTCCCAATTAGTCAAAGAAAAGCTGCTGTTTCTTCCCCCACCCCCACCCCCGCCACTCAAAAGGACGCCTAGCATATTACTGGACTCTGGAGAAAAATACATGCCTTGCTAGTCAAATGAAAACAGTGAATTCATGGCTGCAGTAGCCTGGCCCTGGTATCTTGTTTATGCACAAAGAGGTGAGAGCTCTTCTTTTGAGAGAAATCTTATCTCCCACTTCACCACCTGAAGCAAAGCTGCTGGCAATAGGGCCTCAATTTAGAGGCTCCCCTGAAGCCTGAGCCTACTTCACTGGAGGTTCAGCTCAGCTGAAACCCAGTGTGCCAGAGCACTGCCACTGTTCAACCTCAGCACCAGCTCTGCACAAGCCACAAGTGGGCAGAACTCAAGGCCATTCTCATAGCATCAGGATAAGGCCAACATGGAATATTAACCTCAACCATTCCCCTCAGGGTCCCAGAAGCAGACAGACAACTGAGAATAAACTTTAGGAAGGACCTATTGATCTTGTTTCAGCCCATTATCTACTGTAACAACTCACTCAAAGCAGCTTAGACCAACCTGCTAATCTTTGTTGTCATTGCCAATAATCACAGAAAAAATAGATGGACAAAAGGCAACCCACACCTTACTGGACAGGCATTCAGTAGCCACTCTTCCCCCACATGCAACCCAAAGGTGCACTTTAGTTAGGTTTTAGTCACCATTCCATTGGTCTAGGTGAGTCACATGAGTAGGGTCATCAAATGGCTTCGGCCTTGATTGCCATAATGCAGGCAGGCACCCAGGCATCAGAAGCAGAATGTGAGACACCAATAAATTAGTGTCTTCAATAAATTATAATGAAGTCAAAATAAAAGCATATAAAAGAAAGACTTAAGAGACATATCCAAATTCAATGTGGACCTTATATGGATTTTCATTCAATCAAATTTAAAACTTAAGATAATCTTGAACACTGACTAGATATTTGATGATATTAAAGAAGTATAGGGTTTTGTATGATAAGGTATTACATTTACGATTTTTAAAGAGTTCTTACCTTTTAGACATACATACTAAATATGATAAAATGACACATTTGGTATTTATTTCAAAATAATTGATAAAACAAGCTATAATGTGATTATCATTATAGGTCGGTAGTGGACACACAGGGGATCACTGTGCTGTTTTCTCTATTTTTGTTGATGTGTGAAAGTTTCCATAATAAAATGTGAAAAAAATTTAAGTTCTTGTATAAAAATATGCAACAAAGAGGCTCATAGTATTATTGGGGACAATTCATAAATATTGTAAGCAAAATAGCTTATTCTGCCTTAAAGTACTGCTGTAATGTAATGAGAAAAATGTGAACGCATGAATTCTAAAAAGCTCCACAAATCCACTGGTAGCTATAATATCCATGTTCAATACATCAGTCCCAAGTGAAGTTAAGAGGCAAACATTTTAAAAGGAAGGCCTTAAACTTGCAAGGGATCACCTGCAAGTTTTCAAATTAATTCCAAATTTTCTGCATTCTCAGAACTCAGTCTCCATTTTTTGCATCAGTCCCTTTTCCTGATACCTTTGTATGAGGTCATTATTCATATATTCAACAAATAGTAAGTACTCATTAAGTGCTAGGCCCGACAGGTATAATGGTGAACACACAAGCCTTGCCCTCTAGAAGTATATATTCTAGATAGGGTTGCAGATATGGTATCAGGCCATTACAGCAAAATGTGCTAAGATTCTAAGTGCATGTGGTTCTATAAACTTTTATTTTAAAGAATTAAGTCTAAGAGTCAGAGTCATCATGAGATAGATTACAATTCACGATGTAAATAATTTATTTTACATGTGCTATTGCCACCATTCTCAATTCTGAAAACCTAAAATGTTATCGCTTTAAAACTCTGGTTCAAATGTTATATATTTTATGCTGACTGGACAAAGAAATAGAACTGGCAGAAGAGCTATGACCATCCAATGTTTTGACAAGAATACTTCACATTTCAAAGCTTAAAGCCTTTTTCATGAAATAAAAACCCAAAATCTTCATCCTTCTCCCACCTAAAGTCACTTCTTTTTCCATAAATAAACCCTTTGGGAATAGTCATGAGCATTATCCTATATGGTGGAAACCCCCACCTCCTGGATATCTTATGCCCCTGAATGATTAAGTCTGACTATCCAACAATGTACCTACTGGTTGATTTCCCTAAAGATTTTCCCACCAAACACAGTATCTTCCATTCAGCATATATACCTTTAGCACAAGTTCATTCTACATTCATAATTTTTCAATTATAGTGCTTGTGCCACTATTTTGTCAGGATAATTTATCAGGTATAAATATGTTTCTATAACCTAAAACCAACTAAAAAAGAAGGTAGACACAAGATACCAAAATCTTTCATGCTTAAAGGCAAATGTATTCAGTTCCTTTCCATGCAGCACATAATATGGTATCTATGTGCTTGTTATGCCTTTTCCAAATCGTTTGGAACAACCTTTGAGGATCCACTCATCCTCCATGGTGAGCTGTCTTGCAGCATGTTCTAGTAAGTATCTTACGTAGGTGGAAAGGAACATTCTTGCTGACCTACAGATTAGTCAAATGGGGAGTGTTCTGGGAGGAGAGTTAATGTCAATTGTCTCTTCCATTGTTGTCATGAGGCTCACAGTAGGGCCATACCAGTTTGTACCAACAGATGCCTACAGAAGCCATTCAGATATGCTGCAGCAGGGAGGAAGGCACAGGAGAAGAAGAGGAAGAGGAGACTCGATGTCCTATGATGGAGTGAAGAGGCAGCTAGTTGGAAAAAGCAGGAACAATGAGTCGTCCTCCTTAGGATGCCATGCCAAGCAGAAAGCCTCCGAAAAATCCTCCAGTCACTAGAACGTTCTTCTTCACAAATGACACCACCTATGAACAGAACATAGAATAATGGGCTATTTTACTAAGGATATTATTAGTATTAGAAATCATCTCTATTATCTACGTAATCCTGACAATGCCAATCCCCTCATCTGTTGTTTGTACTTTAGCCACAGGGCAACAGAAGCCATGAACAGACTAACATGTGACAATGACCCCTGGCTACTGTGGGAGCCCAACAGAAAGCAGGTCAGATAAGGAGGTGAGATGATAGGTTTTGGGATCAAGGTGGTAGCAGAGCTGCTAGTGCACAGCGATCAAATTCAAGTGCTGTTTTGGGGACAGGACTTTGGGTAACCAGGTAATTGCATATGGGGGATGAGGAGAAGTCAAAGGCAACTCAACAGATTCCCTCTTCAGTGACAGAGCTAAGAAATATGCCCAAAAGTTCATGCAGGCACAGGGAAAGACAAAGTTCACGGGGGTAGTTATGGGGAAAGAGTAAAGTTGCACTCAATAAACTGGTTACAGAGGCAATTCACAATTTCCAATTTCACTCCTTCCATTTTCTACACCTCCTCTCCAGTGGACGCTGCTCACTCTAAAGTCTCTCCTCCAAATTTCTCCATATATTCATCCTATCCATTCATCCGTCCACCTATCCACCTATCCCCCTCTGAGACCTCATCTCAAGTAGATGCTCTGAATTCTTATTCTCATACTTCACATCAGAGGACAATTAACAAGAGAAGTCCTTATTTTCTTAAATTCCCAAAGCCTCCAAATTCCTGTAAAAGTTCCCACTTATCTGAAACTCAGAGAATATACTCAGCACCCTTTGGCTCCCATGCCCCTACTCTATAATCTTCATTTCAGAGAGAACTTTCTTCCAAGTACAACCACCACCTTAGAAGATGTTCACAGGGATAACACATCGGTATTCTAGCCTAATCATTTCTTCAACTGAAGTACAATGACCTCATCATCCAACCATCTAAAGCAACTCACATCCTGACTTTCCCCTGACCGTTTCCACTCTCTGCTCCATCCTCCTAGAAACCTCTAGCCTCCTCACTCCCACTGAGCCTAAATCTTCTTGGGTCACTTCCACTCCCCCCGACTCACCTGGACCTCACATTTCCCTATGTGAGGCATTGTCTTTCCCATCTACCATCAAGAGGTATAGAAAAAAATCATACAACTTCCTGAAATAATTGTTCATTATTTTTCTTACTTCCTACTCATTCTTCAAATTGCTATAGTTTGACTTTCAACTCCACCACCTCAGTTAAAACTGTTCTCAATGAGGTCATTGTTGTAGCTAAATACTGAATTTATAGCTTTCAGTCCCTACTTCCCAAGTAAGACCATGGGCTCTGAGGGGTGGAAACAAGCCACTGTCCCTGAAGCATGTGACAGTGTCAGGCCATGAATAGGAACATAGAAATTGGCCCTGGCAGGTATGGCTCAGTTCATCGAGTAATGTCCCGCAAAGCAAAAGGTCGCCCGTTCAATTCCCAGTCAGGGTACACGCCTGGTTTGGGGGTTCGGTCCCCTACCAGGGTATGTGTAGGAGGCAATGGATCAATCTTCCTCTCCCTTCCTCCCTCCCTCCCCTCTCTCTAAAAAATAAGAAATATGTCTTAAAGAGAAAAGAAATACAGAAATTTGTGGAATAAACTAATTCCCAACCTTTTGGTTAGTTTATAACAAGTTCTCTCTGTAAGTCAATAGTTAGTTCTAATCAAATTAACCTTATCATGAAAGACATTTTCAACAATCATCATTTACCTTTGTAGCTGTTTGAATAGCAAAGTTTTGGCAAAATGAGAAACATATAACTTTCATAACCTGAACTTAAGGAAGATGGATGGAAGAAGGGAAGGAAGGGGAGAGACTACCTGTGATCCTGGACCCTGAAAAATACCACTTTCCACTCTGCGTAAAGGACCACCTTTAGCCAACCATTCACCACCACAGAAACTGTCATCATGTACTTGGCGATGTGGAGCTCTGTTCAGTATTTTTCTAGTCTGCTAAGTCATCTGCTACTCATCTGCTTTCCAACTCCCCAATATTTGTTGTCTGACATTTGTTGTCTACAGGTATGCCTCTCCTGTTCTCTTGGTCCTTGTGGGCTTAATTAATTTTATTTTGTATATATTTCAGAAGGAAGCAGAGATAAACGCATGTGTTTAATCTGGCATGTTTAACCTAAGTTCACCTATTAACAACTATTCTATCTGATTACACGACTTCCTCCTTTCACTGCTACTGGAGTGTGAATGCCTCAAGAACAAGGCCTATTTCAATCTACCCTTAAATAAAAAGTCCTCCTCTTTTCTGTGTGAATCCAGAATCCAGAAGCCCATTATTCCAGGCCATAAAAGGTGCCAGGAACCTAGAAGCTGCTTTATTTCCCTCAAGTTCAGGGCACTTGTGTCTTTGGGACATTTGACATATTTCTAAAGGTAATAAAGCAGCAGCAAAATGCATCCTTTTAAAAAGGAAAAAATTTCCCTGTGTATCCAGTGCCAGCCAATACAACCTAACTTGCTTTCATGCATTAGATCAGGGTTTAGCAAACTACACCCCATGGGCCAAATCCAGCTGGCTGCATGTTTTTAAATAAAAGTCCATTGCAACACAACTGCACTCAGTTGTCTACATATCATCTATGGTTATTTTCTTGCTACACAGTGGAGGTCAGTAGTTGTAAGAGACAGCACATTACTTACAGAGCTAAAAATTATTTACCATTTGGTCCTTTACAAAAAAAGGTTGCCAACCAACCTCTGGACTAGATGTTCCACTAGTTCTATGTAGGACAAGTAAAGTATGGAGATTTCAGAGATGTGTATGAGTATAAAATGATCATATTGGCTATATGATCTGCATCCTTATCCTCCCACTTGCTGCATTGTCCCCATCCCTATAAGAACTAGTTCAAGAGATGACTGACTCTTATATGTGCATGTATCTGCATTCTCTCTCACTGACAAGTCACCAAACACTCCAATTACCCAACTTTTAAAAAATGTCTCTGAGGTGAAGCTGTTTTTTCCAAAGCTGGCAAGTAGGTGTATCTAACCCCATCTTTATACATACAAAATTGTCTGCACTCTTCATACACTTCAGGTAAACAAAACCAGTCTCACCTCCTCAGCTTTGCTTTTCATCTCTGTAGGTAAGTGGTTGCTCTTACGGATCTTCAGCTGTTCCTTGGCTCTCTTCATGTCCTTCTCTACGCGTTGCCAGTCAACTTTGATGTACCCAGTATGGTTTGCAATCTATAGTTTCAACAACAGCAAGAAATAAGGAACATGGGCTTGTTGTTTCTTTTTGTCAGGATAAATCACTGAAGTACATTATCAAAAACCCTTCTGATTTCCCATTTTTAGAGACATTTGACATCCAGTTCTTTTGACAATGACATTCACTCAACATCATGCAAGGCCCTACGTCTGGTGCCAGAAATCAATAAATTGCCCTTCATTGACTGCTGACAATTCTTTTCTTTATTTATACTTTTACCCCTCTCTAAAGTTTTAAATTAGCTTTAAAAAATAAAATGGTAAAATCAGAATTGGAAGTCAAGATGTAAGGTTGCCCTGTCTGGTGTGGCTCAGTAGAATAAATGCCAGCCTGCAGAACAAAAGGTTGCAAGTTCAATTCCCAGTCAGGGCACATGCTGGGTTGCGGGCCAGGTCCCCAGGAGGGGGCGTGAGAGAGACAACCAATTGCTATTTCTCTTGAACATCATGTTTCTCTCTCTTTCTCCACCTTGCCCCTCTATCTAAAAATAAATAAATAAAATCTTTTTTAAAAAGATAAAAGGTTAAAAAACAAACTTTATAGCCAACATAAGTCTGAGTTTTTTGAACAGAGCATGGCTGTCAGGTAGTAATTACTACTGCTTTAGAAAATCTAGCACATGGCCCCACAGAGATTTCTCACAAGCAACTTCATGTAAGGGGTACTGGGAGAAGTACACCCAAATATAACTATAGAATATGCCTATTTCCCTTGCAAAGATGGCAGGCACAAACACTAAAATTCAGTGAAAATATATGCAGTTTTCTAGTGGATTAGTGCTATCCATGGAACCAAGAAACTGATTATAGTCTATCAATCAATCCTCCATTAATATCACTTCTCTCCACTGAATTTTTGTTGAGTCATACCTACCTGATTATCTCTAAATAATATCTAAAGTTCTTCTCCCTTCTAATTTTTTTCCTGCATTGTTGCTCTTCCTCTAGTCCAGGGGTGTCAAACTCATTTTCACCATGGACCACATCCTTTTTTGGTTTTTTATTATTTTATTTATTTTAGCAAGAAGGGAAGGACATGGGAAAGAGAGGGAGAGAAACATCAGTGTGTGGTAGCCTTTCACATGCCACACCAGCCGGGGCAGAAAACAGACACTCTTATCCACTCACTGAGAGTGTTATCTATCAACTGGGAGATAGCCTTAGGACTAATGACAAGTGCACAAGTAAAGCCACGAGAGCAACTAAAGTTATCAGGTATATAGGAATAAAACTGAACCTCAGATATACAGGAACTATACAGATAAAAATCAATAGCCCTTGCTGGTATAGCTCAGTGGATCAAGTGCCAGCCTGTGAACCAAAGGGTCACTGGTTTGATTCCAAGTCAAGGCACAATCCTGGGTTGCAGGCCAGGCCCTGGTGGGGGGCATATGAGAGGCAACCACACATTGATGTTTCTCTCCCTCTCCCTCCCTTCCCCTCTCTTTAAAAATAAATAAATAAAGTATTTTAAAAAAACAATAAAAGTCTATGCAAAGACATTAAAGAAGACCCTGTAAGGAAGATATTAGAAATATGTACTTTTGTCCCCATTTTATAAATGACAAAATAAAATGCAACTAGTAATTGATGAAGTTTGACTCAAAGGTCACTAGCATTTCAAATAGTACATGTAAACAAGTGCAAAGGCTATTCTAGTGTAACAGAGCCAGGACTATATTATAGCTCCTCACACCATATCCCTAACAGTCAAATGGAAATCCCAAACATTTAAGAATATTTCACATACAGACCTGAAGGAGGAAAAATCCTCCTCCCACAGCTGTTGCAGCCAACTTTCCAACCTTCTGGAATATGAAACCCGTACACCTGCAAAAATCAAACCAACAATGGACAAGTTGATAGGCTGTCAGGTACATGTAAACAGTTGTGAGATATATGCATTAAGTATATAAATATTTTATATATATCAAATATTATTCAGCCATAAAAAAAAAACAGAAAAAACCTTACCATTTGCAACAACATGGATGGACCTAGAGGACATTATGTTAAGTAAGTTAGACAGAGAAAGACAGATGCTGTATGATCTCATTTACAGGTGGAATCCTAGAAAAAGGGTTAAAAGGGCAAGGGGAGGGAGAATTGGAGGATGGTGGTCAAAAGGTACAAACTTGCACTTACAAGGCAAGTAAGTAGCAGGGATGTAATATACATTATATATAGGAAAGTTATTAAAAGAGCAAATCCAAATAGATCTCATCGTAAGAATTTTTTTCTTTCCTTTTCATTGTGTCTATATGAAAGGATGGATGTTAACCAAATCTACTGTAATAATTTTACAATATATGTAAATCAAACCATCAGGCTATATGCCTTAAAGTAATACAGTGATGTGTGCCAATTATTTCTCAATAAAACTGGGGTAAAATGAAAACAGATAATAAGAGTACCAATCTCAGAGTTGTTATAAGGAAAAAAATGTTTTACATTATTATATAGCATTATATATAATATATATTATATAAAGTTACATTATACATTACTACATATACTATAGTATATGTAGTAATGTATAATGTATATTTTAAACTATGTGTGACCATTAAAGGGCACTTAAACATGTTTAGATAAATGCTACACATTAAGTAATTTCACAGAAGTCAGTGTGCTTTTTATTGGTTAAGGAAAATGATTCCTATAACCACAATACTAAAAACCATGTTAAAAAACAGACACTGGACATCTTTCACGTTACTTACCATCCAGTGACACCTCCAATTAACAGCTGGGTTGCCACGCTGTACTTTTCAGCTGAGGGCCCAGACTCCTGGCCGAACAGCTTGCGCCACCATGGCTGCTTTTTAGCAAGTTCTGCAAGGTCTAGTGAGTCAAAGTTTCCTATAAGAATTAAGATATTGAATAAGAAAATATTTACTTTTACAATAAATCACTACCATTCTCAACTAGATTAAGAGATTTTTAAAGAGACAGTTATAGTAAGAACCTCCAAATACTATTCTAATTTAAATAGTAAATTAACTCTGAAATTCTGACTGGCAATTTTTAAAAATCAGACCAAAATCAACAGATAATATCTCTTAGAGGAAAAAAAACCTAGATAATATAGAATCAATATTCTAGTCTTTCTTCTCAAATTTAAAAACAGCCAAAAGGACCTAGGAAAAACTGCTAGTAATTTTTTTTAAATTTTATTTTATTTATCTTTAGAGGGGAAGGGAAGGAGAGAGGGAGAGAAATATCAATGTGTGGTTGCCTCTTGTGCGTCCCCTGCCGGCAACTGGCCTGCAACCCAGGCATGTGCCCTGACTGGGAATCGAACCGCAATCCTTTGGTTCACAGGCCCATGCTCAATCCACTGAGCTACACCAGCCAGGGTCTGCTAGTAATTTTTAATAATACATCCTAAATGAAATGGATTTTCTTCTCCTTTTCAGGAGTAACTCAATACTATTCCATAGCCCACAAATTCACAAATTCTCAGTTATTATGTGGATCTCTAGTGAAAATAAATATGGGGGAGGTAATGTTTCACAGAGCTCTTACTAGTTACCAGAAAATGCTAAGCAATAAACATGCATATCTAATTAAATCCACAGACAAGGTGCTATTTATTAACCCCATTTCATAACTAAGAAATGGAAGCTCATAAGTTATTTGCCCAAGAAGGGAAGACTTAATAAAATAAAAAGTCTAATTCCTTTTCTCTATGGGAAGATAACATAGGAATAAACTTAATGAAAGATGCATAAGACCTCTACACTGTAAAATAAGAAAATACAAGAGAGAAACTGAATAATGACTGAATGGAAATATATAATACATACCTATGTTTTGCAAGACTCAATATTTGTAAGATGTTCATTCTCTCCATATTGATCTATACACTCAATGCCATCCCAATCAAAAGGCAGGTTGTTATCTAGAAATTGATAAACTGCTTCTAAAACTTATAGGGAGATGCAAAGGGCCTAGAGTACTGTTCCAGTTACTGTAGCTATACAACAAATTACCCCCAAACTTCATGGAGCAAAACAATCATTTATTAGCCTCACACTCGGTGGATCTGGAATCCAGACAGGATGTGTTGCCTGATGTCTGGGGCTTCAACTGGAAGACTTACAGGTAGGGGTCTGGAATCATCTACTACAGTCACACACACACACACACAGTCTGCCCCTGTGTGTGGGTTTGTTTAGGCTTCATTACCGCATGGTGTCTAGGGTCAAGGGTGCCTGTCTCAAAGGAAGAAGTGAGAGGGTGAGGGAGGCCAAGTAGTGGGCAGAAGCTCTGTTACCATTCGAGAAGTAGCCTCTGAAGCCAAGCAGTATTACTTCCATTTCATCCTGCTGGAGCAGTCACAAACTCTCCCTCAGATTCAAGAGGAACTATGAACCCCATCACTCAGTGGAAGGGGTGTCAAAGCCACAGCGGGGGAAAAAAAGCATGTAGAATGGAAGATATTGCTGCAGTCATTTAGGAAAAGACAATGTGCTGTAAGTAGCCAAAGCACTTTTTGGGGAAAAAAGAACAACAGTCAAGGACTTTCAAGACTTATGAAGCTACCATATATGACACAATGTACACCTCACCTAAGGATACACAAACATATAAATGGAAAAGAATATAGAGTCCAGAAGTGGATCTATACATACAGTCATTTTATTTTCAAAACATAGGCCGCAGGTAATTCAATGTGGGGGGAAAAAAGTCTTTTCAACAAATTGCATTAGAACTATTAAGTATCTGTAAAAACAACCACCTCTAACCCCACCTCACATATCATCCACAAAATATAATTCAAGAATTAATTCAAGATGGATTATAGATCCCAATTCAGCAGGACCAAAATATGATGTAAGGAACTGGGCTTTCTATGGCCTTACAGGTAGTTAAATGAAAAAAAAAAATTCTACTATAACAAAATATTACTATGTTGAAGGAACTCTCTCCCTGGTTAAGTATCACTGAAGACAAGAGTGAGTTTTGAGTTTTGCTTTCAAGTAATTTTACCAGGTCCCTTACTCAAAAGGAGCTCCAGTCAAAGGGGGGATCAAATTAGAGACATTTAGGTCACACAGCTTCAGTCATTCAACAAACACTACAAAGCACTATATAGACAAAAATAAGTCACTAGCCTTGCTTATGGGAATATCAATGATCACAGTGTTATGTAATCATCACTGTGATGAAGACTGAAATTTCTCCAAACAATTTCCTAGGGGCAAATACTTGATCAACCTACACATTTTAAGTGAATAAAGGTAGTTTGCTCTGCAGGAAAATTATTATATTCTGATTATATTCTGTATTCCAACCCCTTAGTCACCTATATTCAGTGGTGTGCTGGTAAATGTTTAAAAACTGGTTTTGAGGGAGGGCTGATTTGTAGTGTATGCCAATTTCCATGGTGTGTTCACTCACTGTGAGTGTGACATCACTGAATTGTGACATCACTGAACACAGAGTTTGGGAAGAGATGCTCAGTAGCACTCCACACTATTTCCACCACATAGACACAACAAATGAAAATAGCCTTAAGAGTATAGATAACACTAAAACATGGCAAACAATAAGTGATGAGTTTTTTAATATTTTCACAGCTTTTAAAAAAAATCTCCCCCCTCACCCGAGGAAATGCTTACGGATTATTTAATTTTTTATGCTATTACAGTTGTTCCCATTTTTTATCTTCCCCCAGGGCTACCCAGCCCCACCCTCTCCCCTCCCTAAATCAATCCCCACATTTTTGTCCACGTCTAGGGGCTGTATGAAAATGCTCTTTGGTTAACCCCTTCACCATCTTTCATTGCGTCCCTAACCCTCCCATCCGGCAGCTGTCCGTTTGTTTCATGTGTCTAAACATGCTTATTGATTTTAGAGAGAGAAAGGAAAGGAGGGAGAGAGAGAGGTAGAGAACATACATGTGAGAGAAAATACAGATGGGCTGCCTCTTGAACGCGCCAGGACTGGACCGAACCCGCAACCCAGGCATGTGCCCTGACCAGGAATCAAACCCACAACCTTTAGGTTTCCCGGACTGCGCTCCAACCAACGGAAATACACCGGCCAGGGTCACTGCCTTCATTTTAAACATAACTTATGGAATTTTAAGTTTATATAATTAAACTTTCGAAAACAGCTGTTTAGTAATCAGTTTTTGTAAGCAAGTGCTGAACTGAATATAACCATGAAGCATTCAAAGAAGTAGGGTAAGAAGAACGATTTAAACACGTGCTCCACTGCGCAATATGTTATTGGGAATCTTTTGGCTACTCAGAATAAATAAAAGACTATCTCAAAGTACCATCCGAAGTGTACTACTCTTTGAAAATCATCAATAGCGCCAGGGAAAGCGCCTCGCACGCAAACACTTGCCTTGTGTTTGTGATGAACGTCCAAAGTGATAAAGAAGCCGCCTTAGCCTCAAAGTGCCAGAGCCTTCCGAGAACAGTGACAGAATGTCTCAGAGCTTAGGTTTTGGGGACGGCGCCAGAAGTCTAAACCCAGTAAGAGATAACACCCTGGGGCAGCTCGGCCCCAGCCAGGCGCCTGACCTTGGCCGGACCCTGGGATCGGCTGGGCCGGGGCAAACCTCCGACGCCCTTCCCGCCCCTGAGTTCTTTAGGTTCCCTGGGGAACGCTGTGAGCGTGTGGAGCCCTTCCCCGCGCTCAGCCCAGAAAGTCAGTTCCCCGCGGCACCCGCGGCGCGCGCACCCGTCCCTACCTTGACTGGACGCGGCCATTTCAGCGATCTCGTCTCGCGATGACTCCCGCGGAGGCTCAGCGCAGTAGGACAGAGAGTGGCGTGCCGTTTTCGCCGCAAGCTGGTTTCCGGCACGTGGCGCAGATGTTTCCATTCCCAGCGCCGCAGCGGAAGAGGGCGGGCTAGGATCGCGGCGGTCACTCCCTACCCACCCCCCACAACTGCGCCACAAGGCTGTCAAGGCGGTGTCACATGCCCCTGAGGCCCCGCCCAGCAGCGGCATGGAGACGCGCAGGCGCAGAAAGCCTCCAGGAAGAGTTTCTCCATGGAACCTTGGTGAGCGTGATACGCACTTAAGTAGGAAGTTTCACGGGCGTGGTCATGACTCGGCCCTTCGGTAGTAAATATTATTTTACCTATTACTTTACTAAAAATAAAGGAAATAGGTTTGTTATGTTTGTTCATGTGAACATTGAGCAGATATTTGTCAGTACCGGCTCTGTGCCTAACGCTGTTGTAGTGCAAGAAGACAGTCGTTTTAAAAACAATAACAGAGAAGCGCTCTGAAAGAAAAGAACTTCATTTCTGCAGTGCCTACGGAGCCCTTTAACTTTCTGCCGGGGCACATCTCCCCACCTTACCCCTAAACTACTCTCGCTGTCACCCTATCACAGTTAATAGCAACTTCACCGTCACCGAAACCTTGGTGTTAACTCTGAACTCCTCCAAACCCCCAAAATCCAATTTATCAGCAATCCCCATAAACTCTGCCTTTACAATGAATCCAGCCATTTCTCACTCCCCCATTGCTACCATTTTAGTCCAGGTCACAATCATGTCTCACCCCCGTTACCAGATTGACCTGTTCTTACTCCTGTACCCCTTTAAAAGTCTATTTTCTCCACCATGACCAGAAACATCAGTCTAAAAGGTAGTAGTGGTGAAAAAGGTGAAGAGATTTTTAAAAACGCATAGACAAAGCTGGGTGAGGGGAAGGTAGAAGAGGGTAAATGGGGGATAAATGGTGAGGGAAAGACACTTGACTTTGGATGGTGAGCACAATACAATATACAGATGATGTGTTACGGAATTGTACACTTGAAACCTGAACCAGTCCACAGTGCCTGAAGAGTCTCCTTTTGGGGTACATACCAATTGGGAGGAATTTGACCCTGAGTCCCTCAAGAATATGGCTAATCTTTTGTAACATGGCCTGGTCTCAATATAAAGTGGGCAATGGAGAGGTTTGGCCAGTCAATGACACCATTAATTTCGATCCTATCTTGCAACTGGACCTGAACAGAGAGGTTTCATACATTTAGATTATTATGGTTCTCAGAGATGACCCTAAGCTACATGCTGTCAGTAAACTGGAAAAATATACCCAAATGTAAAGAGCATTTCAAATATGGGTAAATGGATTTGTCAGTCCTCTTCAAACATTTGAGTGGCCAGCCAGATATTGAGGAATTAAAAATAACTCTTTGTTTTATGAATAAAGTCTTTACAGGGCCAGAGTGTGGCTCCAGAACATCAAAGCCCACCAAACCCTTTTACCTTTTCCAAAGCCTACCCTATTCACCTTAAAAAAATTATAGGTAATTGTCTTTATGAAACCAAAGTCCTTCTAGGAGAAGTTTTCTTTTCTTTCCCTACATTTTTGAAATGCACACACCTGGTCTTCAAGAACTCTTGTCTAGGCCACCTTTTAAAATACAAATTTGGGGGAGATAATTCTTATCAAAAGGGGGAAAACCTTAGCTATATCTGAGCAAATCAATTTAATTTATTTCAGCTATTCCTTTCTAAGTTAGTAAATTCTGATAAAAGTTATTGAATGTCTAGGTATTTTGAAATAACATGAAATATTGAAACATTGACTGCTAGACATGCTTTTGACTATTTATTACATAGAGGCTATAAAATGGATTTGGAGCTGTAGATAAATGTTTTGTGCTTTGTTTGGAAAGTGGGAATGTGTTTGCCAATAAAGCAACCTATGTTTCTAAAGATCACAAGATGTGTTCATGAAAGCCAATCTATGGAATGCCAGTTGCTTACTTTTTAGTCATTATTGGAAATTGAGAGTTCTAAAAGTTAAAAGTTAAAATTAAGTTGGCAAAAAGTTTGTATGGTTTTAATAATAGAAGGCATAAGGCATGGAGATGCAATTTTGAAGGACGGATTGAAAGTGAGTTATTCTAAAGATGGTTATTTCTAAAGGGATAAGCAAGTTTGTGAAAGTTGCAGAAAGGTTTGTGAAAATTGTAGAAGTTTGTAAAAGTTTTAAATTTGTAAAGAAAAAAAACCTCAGTCAGACTCCAGTGCCTTTCCTCCACCTAATTTCTCTCTGGTGACATTCTTTGATGATTCTGGGGGTACCTGGAGTTGTTTCCATTACACTTTCTCTTGCCCTCATCAGTGTGGGGAAACCTTCCTGTCAACTGTGGAGTAAATCCTTCATCAAAATGCATTTTGTTAATGCTGAAATAGAAGGTAAGGCCACCCTCAGGGGACAGGGTAAACACATCCACGGGCAGGTGTGGAGTTGAACCCCCCGTCTGAGTGGGGTAAATCCATTCCCAGGGCATCTTTCTGGTGCCCTGGTCATTGGTAAGGCCACCATCAGGGCATGGGGTAAACACATCCACAGGTCAAACAGGCTTTCTCTCTCAAACATGGTTTCACTCTCTTCTAGTGTGACTCTCAAATTGGCTTTCTGTGGAATCCCCTGTCTGTGTGGGTTAAATCCATCCCCAGGGCATCTGGCTGGTGCTCTTGTCATTGGTGAGGTCACCCTCAGACAAAGAGTAAACACATCTATCCCTTTGTATTTCTCTGCTGGTATGGATTATGATTCTTGGTTCTCCATCTGCAGCATATATCTTCTGTCACCAGGTTTCTGACATTTCAGGGGCCAAAGCAACCCCGCCCAAGCTCTTCCCTGCTGCTAGACTCATGGAGCCAAGACTTTATTTCCACCCCTCATTAGCAGTCCTTAAAGCTTTCATTGAAAGTCCTAACAGGTCTTCTTGCTTGGTATTTAGGACCTTCTATCCCTTTTTTAAAAAATATTTTATTTATTTATTTTTAGAGAAAGAAGAGAGGGAGAAAGAAGTAGAGAAACATCAATGTGTGGTTGCCTCTTGCATGCCCCCTACTGGGGACCTGGCTCACAACCTGGTATGTGCTCTGACTGGGAATGGAACTGGTAACCCTTTGGTTCACAGGCCAGCATTCAATCCACTAAGACACACTGCCCAGGGCCTTCCACCCCCTTTCCAGGCTTCTTAAAAGTTGTCAAAAGCAAGTAAGATAAATCTAATACTTTCTCAACAAAAATTAGTAATTCAAATTATGTGCATGGTCTTCATGTGTTCAGTCTTCGTGTGTGGTCTTTATGTGATATTTATTTGTGTGTTATATGTGGTGCGTTTTCTGCCTCTGGAAGGCATAACTAGGGTGTAATATTTTATTGGCCTAAGACATTAAGTACTTATATAAACTAAGCAAAATCTTATGTTCTGGGCCAAATATTTGATATTAAAACCAGTTTTAAGTTTAATTAATGTCTTTTAGAGTTATTACAAAAAAAGTGTTTTACAAAAAATTATATTATAATCTTTTATTTAAGTATATTTGACAACCTTCCCAAAGTTAAAATTTAAAAAACTGAGAAATAACTTTGAGTTATTCCAATGGGCTCCTGGAATACCTCAAGGATTTGTTCCCTCCTTACAAAAGAGAAGTTTTTGAACTAATTAGGTCTATTTAATATGCTCAGAATTACATGGGAAGCTTTGTCAAACAGAATAATAAGAACTGTTTTATTTGCATACATATATTTTTATCATAATAGATTGTCTAGAAATTTCAACCTGCCCCCGAAAGGAACTTGCAAAGATTCAGAATCAAGTTCGAACAGGAAGCTCTCAGAGGTAACAGGTGTCCTATTAAGTTACACTGGACAAGCCAAGAGTGATGGTTCCCTGTGGGGACATCAAGCACTGGTACTCTGGTATTTGTAACCCACATGTTGGGAATATATGAATTGTTTCCAATGCTCAATGCACACTTCCAGTAAGTCCTGTACAGCATCTTAAAACCTTTCATACTGTTTGGTCTTTATATATATTAAGATCATGTGTTAAATCTAAAAATACAGGTTTTATATTGTTCTTCTATATCATTTCATAGTAATTTTTATCAAGAAATTGTTATCTTGAAATATTATATCTTACAAAGAAGCAAAGTTCTTTATCAATTGCATTTTAATCAAATCTACAACAATGTCATTTTAAATTTGGTCATTTATAAACAGTCACTGTTTTCCTTTAATGCATTTGTGAATGTACTTTGGATAGGCTCATGAAAAAGACTCTGACTTACTCTAAATTGCGGGTATCTAAGTAGGTCGTATCTTTAAAGTAAATGAAGGTTTATAGAACCCTTAGAATAACTGGGTTCATGGAAATACTGGCAAATAATTAACACAAACAAAATTGTTTATATGGGCCTGAATGAGCTAAAGATAATTGTTATTCTTATGACTTTGTTCAAAATATTGCTAATTTTAAATCTTTTTGTTTTCCAGATACAATAAAACTTGCTTCTTTCCTTAGAACAATTTGTAAGTTACACCCCCATAAGCAATACTGAAACATTTCTATCTTTCTCCCTATCTAATCCGTCCAGAATTCAGCAACTCTTGATGAGTGAGTATTATTTTCATGGTAACATGTTTGTTTGCATAAACCCAATAAGAATCTGTTCTTTTTATAATAGCACCAATTTTCAAATGCGGTTTCATTAACCAAGTCTTTGTCTGGAATGTCATG